>VMDO01005795.1:0-90000 GCA_007922755.1 Pedetes capensis | reverse complement strand
GGTGTGTGCCACCACACCCTGCTCACAAAATAAAATTTAATAAATTAAAAATCAATTATAATTCTACCCATAATAATAATTACTAAATTTTGGTGTGTATATATCCAGTCTTGTGTGTATTTTAATAAAAATGAGACCATATTGTAAGTACTATTTGTCAGCCTTCCTTTTTTTTCCTCCAGTGATCTTATTTTATTAGTAATATTTATAGTACAACTTAATGGGCCTGATTATGACAGTTCCTTGCATGCATGTCATTATACATTGCTCATGTCCCCCATTACCCTCATATTACCCCATTTCCCCCATCCCTTCCCATCAGTGGTCTCCATTCTACCTAAATGTCTTGTATGTGTGTACATCTGTCTATATACATCTTGATTTTGCCTTAAGGGCAAAATACGTGGTATTTCCTTTCCTTTCTCTTATTGCCCTTTCTTCTTGCCATCTCCCCTTTTTCTTTAGTCCATTATCTTTCAATACATGGCCCGTTCTACTTTTATGACCTGTATGTTTTAATACTGAATATATGTTGAAGTCTTAACGTCCACATATAAGAGAAAACGTGCAATGTTTGTCTTTCTGGGTCTGGCTTATTTCACTTAAAATTATGATCTCTTATTCCATCCATTTTCTAGCAAATGCCATAATTTTGTCATTCTTTATGGCTGAATAAAACTCTATGGTGTATATATACAATTTCCTTATTCATCTGTTGATAGACACCTAGCTTGGTTCTATATCTTGGCTATTGTGAATAGTGCTGGAATAAACATGAATGAGCAGGTATCTCTGTGGTATATTGACTTACTATTCCTTTGGATATATACCCAGGAGTGGTACAGCCAGGTCATATGGTAGATCTATTTTTAGTTTTTTGAGGAACCTTCAAATAGATTTCCATAGTGGCTGCACCAACCTGCATTCCCACCAACAGTGTAAGAGTTCCTTCCTCTGTGCAACCTTATCAGTGTTTGTTATTGTTTGTTTTATTGATGCTAACCATTCTGACTGGGGTGAGATGGTATCTCAATGTAGTTTTGATTTGCATTCCCTTGATGGTTAAGGATGTTGAGCAGTTTTTCATGATTATTGGCTATTTGTATATCTTTTGAGAATTCTGTTCGGTTCTTTTGTCCGTTTTATGATTGGATACTGTGTTTTTTTTTGTTTAGTTTTTTGAGCTCTTTATTTTTCTAGATATTAATCCCTTGCCTAATATATAGCTGACAAAGATTTTCTTCCATGCTGAAGGATGTCTCTTCCCTCGGATAATTTTGTCTTTTGCTGTGTGAATGCTTTTTAATTTAACGCAATCCCATTTGTCAATTCTTGTTATTATTTCCTGTGCTTTTGGGGTCATATTCAGAAGGTCTTTGCCTATGCCTATCTTGAGGTGTTTTCCCTTAACAGTTTCAAAGTTTCAGGTTTTACATTAAAATCTTTGATGCATTTTGAACTGATTTTTGTACAAGGTACAAAGGTACAAAGGGAGAAGGATCTAGCTTCAGTCTT
The DNA here is from genome assembly GCA_007922755.1 of Pedetes capensis. Classification (NCBI taxonomy): domain Eukaryota; kingdom Metazoa; phylum Chordata; class Mammalia; order Rodentia; family Pedetidae; genus Pedetes; species Pedetes capensis. Next base: position 88,485 of record VMDO01005795.1, on the reverse strand, counting down.
CTACATGAAGATGTCCAGTTCTCCCAGCACCATTTGTTGAAGAAAGTATCTTTTCTCCAACTATATTTTTGGCACTTTTGTCAAATATTAGATGGGTTTGTTTCTGGATCCTCTGTTCTGTTTCATTGGTCTACATGTCTATTTTTGTGCCAGTACCATGCAGTTTTGTTATTTTGGCTTTGTAGTATGATTTGAAATCAGGAATTACAATGCCCCCTGCATTGTTCTTTCTGCTCAGGATTGCCTTAGGGATTTGGGGTCCTTTGTGCTTCCATATGAATTTTAGGATTATTTTCTCTATTTCTGTGAAGAATATTATTGGGATTTTGATGGGGATTGCATTAAATCTGTAGGTTGTTTTCAGTAATGTAACCATTTTCACAATATTAATTCTTCCAATCCATGAGCATGGGAGGTCTTTCCATGATCTTCCTGGTGTCTTCTTCAGTTTCTTTAGTGTTTTAAAGCTTTTATTGTAGTGGTCTTTCACATCCTTGGTTAAGTTGATTCCCAGGTATTTTATCTATTTTGAAGCTATTGTGAATGAGATTGTTTTCCTGGTTTCTTTCTCCACCTGGTTCTTATTGGTATAAAGAAAAGCTACTTATTTTTATTGTTAATTTTGTATCCTGGTACTTTGCCAAAAGTGTTTATCAGCTCTAGGAGTTTTCTGATAAAGGCTTTAGGATCTTTTAAGTATAGAATCGTATCGTTTGCAATTAGGGATAAATTGACTTCTTTTCTTATTTAGATCCTGTTTATTTTTTTCTCTTATTGATGTGGCTAATACTTCAGTTACTATATTGAATAGCAGTGAATACAATGGATACCCTTGTCTTGTTCCTGATTTTAGGGGAAATGCTTTCAGTTTTTCCCTATTTAGTATGATGTTGGCTATAGATTTTTCATATGTTCCCTTTATTATGTTGAAGTATGTTCTTTCAACTCCTAGTTTCTTTAAGGATTTTATCAAAAAAGGATGTGGAACTTTGTTGAAGCCTTTTTCTGCATCTATTGATAGGATCATGTGATTTCTGTTTCTGAGTCTATTTATGTGCTGTATTACATTTATTGTCTTGCATATGTTAAACCAGCTTTGCATCCGTGGAATAAAACCAAGTTAATCATAGTGTATGATCTCTTTAATGTGTTGTTGAAGTCTATTTGCAAGTATTAAGGAGTTTTTCACATAGATTCATCAGAGAAATTGCTCTGTAGTTTTCTTTTTTTTGATGTATCCTTATCTGGTTTTGGTATCAGGGTAATACTGGCTTCATTGAATGAGTGTGGTAGTATTTCTTCTGTTTGTATTTTAGAGAGTAGTTTGAGGAGCATTGTTGTTAAATCTTCTTTAAAAGTTTTGAAAAATTTGGCAGTGAAATCATCTGGTTCTGGTGTTTGTTGGGAGACTGTCTATTACTGCTTCAATCTTGCTGCTCATTATAGATCTCTTTAAAATTTTTATATCCCTAGCCGGGTGCGGTGGTGCACACCTGTAATCACAGAGGCTTGGGAGGCGGAGGCAGGAGGATTGCAAATTCATGACCAGAGGTAGTCTGCATAACTTAGTGAGACCCTGTCTCAAAAAGTAAAAAAATGGGCTGGGGGTGCAGCTCAGTGGTCTAGCACTTGCAGAGTATGCAAGTGCAAGGCCCTGGGTTCAACCCCCAGGACCACCAAAAAAAAAAAAAAAGTTTTTTATATCCTTCTACTTAATTTTGACAGGTCATATGTGTCTAGGGATTTATCCATCTCATCTACATTTTCCAGTTTTTTGGGATATAATTTTTCAAAATATTCTCTAATGAGTCTCTGGATTTCATTTATATCTATTATATTGTTTCCTTTTTCATCTCTCATTTTCTCAATTTGAGTCTTCTGTCTTTCCTTTGGTTAATTTGGCTAAGAATTTGACAATCTTGTTTATCTCTTCAAAGAACCAGTTTTTGTTTTGTGAATTCTTTTTATTCTTTTCGCCTCCATTTTGTTCATTTCTGTCTTCTGGTTTTGGGGTTTGTTCTTCTTTTTCTAAGAGCTTCAGTTGCATCATTATTTGTTTGAGCCCGCTCTGATTTTTTTAATATAGGCACTCAAATCTATAAACTTCCCTCTTAGGACCACCTTTGCTCTATCCTAAAGGTTCTGGTAGATCGTGTTTTTATTTTCATTTGATACTAATAATTTTTAAATTTCTTCTCTGATTTCTTCAACCACCCATTGACCATTTAAGAGTATATTGTTCATTCTCTATGTATTTATATAGTTACTATAATTTTCCTGCTGTTCTTCATTTCTAATTTTATTCCATTATGCTCTGATAAGATACATGAAATTATTTTGAATTTTCTGTGTTGGTTAAGACTTACTTATGGCCTTAAAAGCTGATCTATTTCAGAGAACATTCCATGGGCTGCTGAGAAGAATGTGTATTCTGTAGCTTTTGAGTGGAATATTCCATACATGTCTAAGCCCATTTGACCTATTGTGGTGTTTAACTTTGAAGTTTCCTTGTTGATTTTTTTTTTTTTTTTTTTTGGGGGTCCGGACATTCTATCTGTTGATGAGAACAGGGTATTGAAGTCGCCCACTATTACTATATCTGGACCTATCTGACTCATTAAGTCCAGTAATAGTTTTTTAATGAAGTGGAGTGCACTGATGTTCGGGGCATATGTATTTATAGTCGTTATACCTTCTTGATCAATTGTTCTCTTTATTAATATGTACTGACCTTTGTCTCTTTGGACAAGTTTTAACTTGAAATCTATTTTGATATAAAGTTGGCTATTCTTTTTTTTTTTTTTTTTTGGCTTCCACTTACTTGGTATATCACTTTCCATCCTTTCTCTTTCAGTCTGTGGGTGTCCTTGCCAGTGAGATGTGTTTCTTGCAGACAACAAATTGTTGGATCTTGTTTTTTAATCCATTCTGCTAATCCATTCTGCTAATCTTTTAATTGGAGACTTAAGGCCATTTATATATAGGGTTATTGTTGAGAAGGATTTGCTGGTTCTTGTAATTGTGTTGGATGTCTTCCTGGTTGGTTCATATAGTATTTCTTTTTTTCTTTTGCTCTTATTTTTATTCAGGGTTTGCTGATTTTTTGAGTTAGACATGACTGATTCTTCCCTACCACTCTTAGTCTGTCTGTTCCTCCAGTGAAGTTTATTCTTTCCTGTGTTCTCATGATGGGAGACTGTCTTTATTCCTCATGTGTATGTAGGATTCCTTTAAATATCTTCTACAGTGCTGGCTTAGTGGTCATGTATTGCTTGAATGTTTGCTTGTCTTGGAATATCTTTATTTCTCTTTCAATTTTTTTTTCTTTCAGTATTGGAAGTTGAACCCAGGGCCTCGTATTTGCATGCTTTTGTAAGTGCTAGACCATTGAGCTGTATACCCAGCCCATTTTCTTACTTTTTGAGATAGTGTCTCACTAAATTACGTAGACTGCCTCTGGTCTTGAACTTGCAATCCTCCTGCCTCTGCCTCCCAAGTCACTGGGATTACAGACATGCGCCACCACGCTGGGCTCTATTTCTCCTTCAATTTTAAATGATAACTTTGATGTATGTAATAATCTGGATTGGCAATTATTTACTTCCAGGGCTCGGACTAGGTCTTTCATGCTTTTCTAGATATTATGGTTTGTGCTGAGAGGTCTGATGTAATTCTGATGGGTTTTCCTTTGCAAGTGAGTCTTTCCCTCCAGCTTTTAATATTGTTTCTTTGTTCTGTAATCTTGGCATTTTAATTATGTGTCATGGAGAAGTTCTTTTCCGGTCATGTCTGTTTTTCTAAATGCTTTGTGTGATTGCATGTCCATTTCCCCCCCACCCCCCCAGATTTGGGAAATTTTCAGCTATAATTTCACTGAATAAGTTTTCTATGCCTTTATTTTTTATCTCAGCTCCTTCTACCGCATGGATTCTTAGGTCTGGTCTCTTGTTTGTGTTCAAAGTTCTTAAAAATTGTGGTCATGTTCTTTTATTTATTTTTTCTTTGTTCTGATTATAGTATTTTCTCCACCTTGTCTTCTATCCCTAATATTCTATCTTCTGCTTCATCTAGTCTACTGGTGATGCTTTCCACTTTGTTTTTTGTTTGGTTTATAGAGTTCTTTATTTTCAACATTTCTGTTTTTTGTTTTAGTTCTTCAAAATCTCTCTTTCCTTGCTGAATTTCTCATCCATTTTGCTTTGTCTTCTGCATTGGTGACTTTCTGACCCAGATTGTATATTGATTTCCTTACTTTATTTATTTGCTTATTTCCTCTTTGGAGTCATTGATCACTTTTGCAAGTAGAATTTCAAATTTTTTGTCTGACATTTCTACTATTTCATTATCTTTGGATTCAGTGGTTAAAGAATCTTGATGTTTTGCAGGAGATGCATTGCCTTGCTTTTTCATGTTCTTGTGTTTGTGATTTGTGCATCTGTAGGGGTGGCTATCACTTCCTATTGTATTTGTGGGTTTTCTTAGTCAACGACTTTCTCTTAAGATCACAATCTTCAGTGCTCTTTGAATGAGGGCTCCATTTCCCCTCCCCTGTGGGAAGCCATGGCTGGAGATGTGTTACTGCTCATTCCCTCTTGCTGCTCAGCTCTGTTCTGCAACTTGGGACCACCTTAAAATGTCCGTGATTTCTTTGCTTTTCCAGACCTCTGTCTTTGGAAAAGAGTTCATTCCTTCCTATCTGGCTCCTTTCTTTTACCATGTCACATGAATGCTGCTGTTAATTGTTCATCTTACTTTTAACTTCTTTTAAATAAGTTGTAAATATATTTGACTTTGGATATTCACATATTGCTTCATGAATTGTTTTTACACATAAATATATACTATGACTTTAAGGCATTTTTTTAAAGAAGCCCCAGCAGCAAATAGTCTTTAAGAAATTATTCTGCTAGTTAGATTGAACAGTATGGTTTATCCACACAGTGGAGCAATTAGGAGAAACCCGTAGGCATTGATTATGCCATTTTTAATGCTAAAAAATTTCATATATATAGAAATGATAATTGTTCTGAGGACCTCAGTTGTATTCCATCCTAGTATAGATGATCTTATTATTTTAAGCTTTTAAATATATCTGAGACTCCTTTAAGTTCATGAAGCCATATAGAGTACTAGAGTGTTGGTGTGTACTAGGACTTTTAAAATTGAAGTCTTAGTTGGACATGGTGGTATATGCCTATAATCCTAGCACATGGGAGTCTGAGGGAGGAGGATCAAGTGTTCCTGGTCAAACTGGTCTACCTGGCAAAACCCTGTCTCAAAAAATTAAAAAAAGTAGTTTGGCTTGGCAGGTAAGCTTTTGTTTTTGTTTTAAAAGCCAATAAAGCAGAGCCTGGCACTGTGGCACACACCTGTAATCTCAGCAGGAGGCGGAGGCAGGAGGATCACAAGTTTGAGACCAGAGTTAGTCTGTGTAATTTAGCAAGACCCTGTCTCAGAAAGTAAAAAAAAATGGGGCTAGGGTGCAGCTCAGTGATCCAGGGCTTGCAAAGCATGCAAGCATGAGGCCCTAGGTTCAACCTCCAATACCGCAAAAAAAAAAAAAAAAAAAAAACTTATAAAACTTTAGGTGCTATGGCATATAACTGTAATCCCTGCAGTTTGGGAGGCTGAGGCAGGAGGATCCCAATTTTGGGGCCACAGGCAGCCTATGAACATAGTGAGACCTGTGTCAAGGAACAGTGTGATGGAGCGCTTTCCTGGCATATGCAAGGCCCTGGGTTCCACCAACCAGTACTGCAAGAAAGAAAGGAAAAAAAACATATAAAACAATTTACTTCTTTTATACAATAATAAACTTCTATAACAGTTTTTTTATCTCTTTCTGTCTCCAGATTATTGGGACAACTTATTTACCTTTCCAGATATTCTTTTTTATGGGCCATCTTATGCTCAAAGGACAGATTTTTTGCTGACGTTCAGCTCAAATATCTTGCCCACATACTATATCTGTCTTTTAAGCCATAATTAAATTTTGAAGATGAATTACTTCAGAATAATCAACTAAATGAAATTCATGTTATTGTTTCTTCCAGAAGAACATAAAGATCTAGAAAACTGAATTTTTTTACTTAAAAATATAATCTGTTTCTTTTTCTCTTTTGGTGATACTGGAGATTGAACCCAGCGCTGTCATTGTACATTTCTTAGATGAATTTTATAGGGCTAAATTGAATTTTGCCTAAATGTAGTTAGGGTTCTAAAGTTCTCTTTTTGAAGCTAATTTAATATTAGATTCAACCTCTTAAAGATCTAGGAAAAAATTTTTGAGTAACTGTAATGAAGAATTTTTGCTTACTTGAAATAGATCTTTTGATTGGATATATTCTTTTGATATTTATGTATTATTTATTTATTTAATTTAATTTTTTTTTTTTTTTGAAACAGGGACTTACTTACTGTATGGCCCAAGCTGGCCTAGAAGTTGCCTTGTAGCCTAGGCTGCCCTTGAACTCTCAATTCTCCTTCCTTACCATCCATCACGCCCAGCTTTGTTTATTGGAATTTACTGGTAATTTCATTCTTAAACCAGTAGTGAGCCTGTATGTTGACGTTTTGCTGTATTTAAACAGGTCAGAAGACATCTCTAACCCAAGAAACAGAGCTGTTGGAATCCTTACTTCAGGAGGTAGAACACCAGGTGATGAAATATTAAATATGATAAAAGTCTCTATCTTTTTTTGTCCATACATTTAAAAATATTTGGGAAGGGGGGGCAGAGATTATCTATATGAGATCAAAAGATTCATGTGCTTTAATGAAGATTTTTATACAATAGGAATCAGCTGATTATTCTTAAGATTTCTCTGTCATATTTGAGAACTAAATTAAAAGAATAGAATTACTGGAGCTGGGCATGGTGGCGCACGCCTGTAATCCCAGCAGCTCTGGAGGCGGAGGCAGGAGGATCCCAAGTTTGAGACCGGAGGCAGTCTGCATAACTTAGCAAGACCCTGTCTCAAAAGTTAATAAAAAAGGGGGGGGGGCCAGGGGTACAGCTCGGTGGTCCAGCACTTGCAAAGCATGCAAGCATGAGGACTTGGGTTCAACCCCCAGCACTGGAAAAAAAAAAAACAATGAATAGATTTACTTTTTACTGGGAATAACCAGAGAATGTAGGCCTGTGGTAGAGTGCTTGCCTAGTCACATGTGCAAGGCTCTGGGTTTAATCCCCAGCTCTGGGTGGGGAGAGAAATCTGCACATCTATAAAAAGTTAAAATTTCAACATGCCTATAATCCCAGTGACTTGGGAGATACAGACAGAAGGATCACAAATTTGAGGCCAGAGGCAGCGTGCATAACTTAGTGAGACCCTGACTCAAAAAATGTAGTGGGGATGCAGTCCAGTGGTAGAGCAGTTGGAAAAGTATGTTCAAGGCACTGGGTAAACTCCCAAGTACTGCCAAAAAAATAAAAAAGGAAATTTTGGTTTCTCCATGCTGTGATTTAAGTGGTAACTTTAAGGTAAAAGGTTATTACCAGTTATGTAAATTCAATGATTTCTAAGTTTAAAATTAAGCATTTTATTTGTTGAGGAAATACTTGTTCTGTGCCAAACAGATAACAGGCATTGATTTAGATGTTTGGAATACAGCAGTGAACAAAATGGTAAAACTTCTTTCCTCATTGAGTTTATTAGAGGAGGGTATGTCAGGGTTCGGCTCAGTCCTGGCAGAGGTCAGAGCGTTGCCCAGACACTGAGTGGGTATCAGGAGCCCACTGGACTGGGTTGGTGTTATGTCCAGAAGCGCCAAAGAAGGATCTCGGGAGACCTTCTGCAGGAAAACAGAAAGGGAAGGTTTATTGGGTTACTCCCCAAGTGGGATGCAACCAGCAAGCAGCCCCTGACAAGTGCTAGAGTGCTGGCTCTCTAGCCAGCCATGGAATGGCTCATTCCATGCTGCAGGCTGAGTGCTGCAACAGCTCAGCCTTAAAGGCACAGTTACAGAAGCTGGTGTTCACTGGGCTGGAGGTCAGTTGGTCTTAACTCTCACAGCTCGCCTTCTCTGCCTCCCTCCTTCCCAAGGATGGGAGGAATTGGGAGGCTCTTCGTGGCTTGCTTGTAGCCTTTGGGGCTTCAGGGCCCCTGGTCTTGACACGTCGGCTTGCTTGAAGATCTTCCACTGGAATAGGGAGCGCTGGTCGAGGTGACGGGGTCCAGGTAGCATTGGAGGGACGGTGAGAGATGAAAGGTGAAGGGGGACCCTGCTTATGTAGGGTCCTGGAGGGGGGTATGTGCTGGGGTCAACCAATCAGGGCATACTCCTGACAGGTACAGCAGGTAAACTGTCATACCTGCCAGGTAGGGGCAGTTATTTAACCGAGATGCCAAGGATAGCCAATCAGGATTAAGGTAGTTGAGGCTGGTCAGGTCGGTCAGGCACCATCTTTACTCACTCGATGGGAGGGGTAGGAATGAGTGAGTGAGATGAGGCCCTGGGGTCAACTAGGGGTCAGTCCCTCAGGCTAATATGAGGGACCCTAATTATGGGGTAGATTTTAAAAATTCCCAACAAAGGTAAATGTGAAGCATATAGTAAATAAAATATATACTGTCTGAATATTTGATGGATTCCCTTGTCTTGAATTTTTTTAAAATTCTGTTTCTCTATGTCCCTGGTACACAGCTATCTCCTGTGATTGTTCTCTCAATTATCCTAAGGATTCCATTCACTTCTTTCTTAGCTTGAATCCCATGTTTTCTAATTCCCATGGCTTCCATTCTTGGTTTACTAGTTTTCTTTGGTATTGCACTTCTTTAGTAGCTTTCCAGGGATGATAATCAGAAAAACTTTACCACATGTCTGAAAACAATTTTTTTTTCGTGGTACTGGAGGTTGAACCCAGGGCCTCGCACCTGCAGCTTTGCAAGTGCTGGACCACTGAGCTGCGCCACCAGCCCTTTTTTACTTTTTTGAGACAGGGTCTCACTAAGTTATACAGACTGCCTCGGTCTCAACTTGCGATCCTCCCGCCTCTGCCTCCTGAGCCGCTGGGATTACAGGCATGTGCCACTGCGCCTGGCCCCAAAACAGTTTTATCTTTACAGTTGATTGATAGTTTGGCTAGTAAGATTGAGTACGTAGATATTTTTTACATACTCTCATTTTGTCTTCAGTACTCTCATTCTTAATTGTCCATGTCATTCTTGTAGTCTAGAGACTTTATCTCTGTCAGAGGATGAACTAGCAGTCTTCTGCTAGAGTGATGGGGCAGTATTAGATCAGTTATGGTATAGAGGATGGGGATCTGGAGATTTATGTGTCATGTTCTGTTTTTTAAACAACTTTATGGCTGTTAAACATGCACTACACATATTTTAGGTGTACAATTTGATGTTTTGACAAATATGTATACTTGTGAAAACATCACCATAGTCAACATAGTGAACATATCCATTATCTAAAAAAGCTTTCTTAGGCCTCTGTGCTTTCCTCACTCATGCTTTTCTTTCCATGTGACTACCAATTTTCTTTTTCTTTCTCTTCTTTCTTTCTTCCTCTCTTTTTATTTTTTATTTTTATTTTTTTGAGATAGAGTATCACTGTGTAGCCTAGGCTGGCCTCAGACTTGCTATGTGGCCCACACTGACTTTGAACTCAGAATTCTCCAGCCTCAGCCTCCCAGTTGCTGGGGTTATAGGCATGGGCCACCATGGCAGGCTTACCAGTTTACTTTCTGTCATTGTAGATAAATTTGCATTTTCTTGCATTCTATAAAAATGGAATCATGTATTATATACTCATTTTATGTCTAACTTTTTTCAGCAAAATTATTTTGAGATTTATTCATGTTACTGAGACATCAATAATTCTTTCTCTTTTATTGCAAGGTAGTCATTTGTTTTTCCATTCAGCCATTTATTGTCATTTGGATTTACCATAAACACAAAAGTCCAGATTTTGGCTGTTATAGATAAATCTACTGTTAACATTCATATGCAGGTCTTTACATGGGGATATATTTCTTTTCCTCCTGGGTCCATTTAAGGCAGAATGGCTGGGTCAGATAGTAAGATGTATGATTAATTTTTAAAGTAATTATCAGTAGTCTTCTGAATTGTACCATTTTGTATCTCTGCCAGTAGTGTATGAAAATACTCATTCCTCCACAATGCTGCCAACACATGGTGTAGTCTTTTTAACGTTAGCCATTTTCATGGGAGTCTCTAATTATAGCTTTAATTTGTATTTGCCTTATGACTAATGATGTTGAGCATCCTGTCTTGAATTTGCTTGCTTTGCATATCACTTCTTTGGTGAGATGTCTGTTCATAACCTTTTGCCTATCATTTTGTCTTGCTTATTTTCTTGTTTTCAGATTTTTTAAAATAGTTACAGATCCTAGAAATAGGCCTGGCAAGGTGTAGCATGCCACACAGGGACAGGTTGGAAAGGACCAGGGGTGGTAAAGAGGCAAAGGTGGGAAAGGCAGCATGGTCTGCAGAGCCTTCTTGGAAATCTGTCATGTGGAGTAGGCAAGGCAGATAGGCACAAGGTTAGGGTTGGATGGTTTGAATAATTTTGATGGGTTCTGAGCTGTAGAGTGGTCCCATATTGCCTGGTACCTGGCCCCTTGAATGATCAAGGCAGTGGAATATTGCCTCCTAAGGTGTATGGGCTGCCTATAGGTGAAAATGCTCTGGATTGTGTAGTTTGCATATCAAAGGTGTATTTCCAGCTGAGTGTTTGTGCTCTCTCTCAGTCCTCCAGGCAGTAGCTGTCTCTCCGGATCCAGAAAGATTTTTAAGATGTTAAAACATCACAATACACAGAAAATAAAAATATAAACAGTATGGTAATTCATCAGATTAAAGGACAAAACTGTGTGAACATCTAAATTGAACAGATAGAGTCTCACTTTGTAGCCCAGTTTGGCCTGAACTTGCTATGTAGTCCAGGCTTTAACTCATGATCCTCTTGCTTTAGCCTCTTGAGTGCTAGGATTAAGGGAATAATATTAATTTTTAAAATACTGTACCATTGAGTCTGTGGTGGGAGGGTAGCAGGGTACTATGGGTGAATCTCAGCGGTAGAGTGTATTTCAGAAACTCTGAGTTTAATCCTCAGCACCAAAACCAGATTAGGTAGATAGATAGATAAAGACATAGGAAATAAAAGTAGGTAAATAAGATTAATTGGGACACTTAATCTAAATAGTAAATTTTGAGAAGTTCTGTGATAAAATTAAGACTAGGGAGGTGAAAAAAGGCTTCTGTTATGAGTGGCATACACAGGGCAATTCAGTTGCTCTTTGTGCAGAATCAACATATTTTGGATGTATAATTTTTTGGCACATGGGTAGTTGGTGCTTATTGTTTGCAGCTCCCTGAAAAGGGGGAGGGAGTGGGCACTGGGGCACATACCTACAATCCTAGCAACTCAGGAGGTGGAGGCAGAGGAGGATTGCAAGTTCAAGGCCAGAAGCAGCCTGGGTAATTTAGTAAGACCCTGCCTCAAAAAAAAAAAAAAAAAAAGAAACCTAAAAGAGGTTGGGGGTGCAGCCCAGTGGTAGAATACTTGCAAAGTGTACGAGGCTCTGGGTTCAAAAAACCAAAGAACAATAACAAAAACTCCTGTCTTACTGTTTTTTATCAACTATAGTGTATGTGTCCAAGAGAAAATCTAATATAAAGAAAATATTCTCCCAATATAAATATACAAATGCAATTTAATCTTAATTTCAATTCTGAATTTTCTCAGAATTTGATAAATTTCCAGTATTAAGGGATGGGGATATAGCTCACAGGTAGAGTGCTTCCCTGGCATGGGAAAGGCTTTGGTTCAATTGCCAGCAGTGCCCTCACCTCATTCCATTATTATTATGAAAGCACAAGGGGCCCCAAATACCAAAAAAAAAAAAAAAAAAAAAAGTACAGAGTTGGAGCTTTTGTCATATATACCTTATATCAAGACATACTATAAAACTATAGTAATTATGGCACTAGTCTTTCATGCAAATAGCTGAGTATACAAGTAAAATAATACAAAGCCCATGGACAGACTCCCAGGCCTGTATAAAGACGGAATATATGACAAAGATGCAGAAAGATGGACTTTTCAACAAATATTGACGGCTATTCATGTGGGAGCCTGCACCTATAGCCCTGTGGCATCTGATCCTGTCAGATCTCGGAAGCTAAGCAGGGTCAGGCCTGGTTAGTACCTGGATGGGAGACCGCCTGGGAACACCAGAAGCTGTAGGCTTGGGAGAAGGACCTGGCAACCCCCTCCCAAAAATCAATCTGCCATTGAAAACCCTATGAACAGCAGAGAAGCACTGACAATAGTGTTTCTGCAGTTGTACAGAAGGTCGCTATGAGTCGGATACCGACTCGACGGCACCTAACAACAGCAACATTCATGTGGGAAATAAAATTAGATGTTTATGTTACTTTGTATGCAAGAATCAATTCCAGGTGAACTAAAGACCTAAATATGAAGAGCAAAATTTGATTATTTTCAGAGAATATGTTTGAAACGGCATGGTGATGCATGCTTATAATCTCAGTGACTCAGCAGGTGGAGGGAAGAGGATGGCAAATTCAAGACTAGGCCAATTTAGTGAGACCCTGTCTCAAAAAGCCAAGCAGGGGTTGAGTGTGCAGCTCAGTGGTAGAGTACTTACAAAGTTTGCACAAGGTCCTGTGTTCAAGCCCCCCAGTACTGCCAAAAAAGAAAAAAAAAGGTATGTTTAATACAGGGAAGGGAACGATTTCCTAAGGCACAGTAGGCACAAAATGTAAGGAGAAAGACTTGAATGCGTTAAAATTAAAACCTTTTGTGACCAACAACAAAAAATTTTCAGAATCTAGTTTGGTAAGCCATGTTGACTAGGGAAGGTTACTTGTCATTCCTAGAACTGAATGGAAATTGGTTTCTAGTTTGCAAAGAAATGCAGTTATCCAGCTGTGTGGCACAAGCCTATAATACAGTGATTCAGGAGGCAGAAATAGTAGGATCATGAATTTGAGGCCAGAGGCAGCCTATGTAATTTAGCAGCACCCTGAATAAAAATAAAAAATGGGCTGTAGGTGCAGCTCAGTGGTAGAGCACTTGCAAAGTATGTGTGAGGCACTGGGTTCAACTCCCAAGTACCACAAAAGTGATCTAGGCATGTGGATAGATACACAGAAGGAGACAGATACATAGTTACTGGCCAACTAGGCCAGTAACTATGAAGTTTCATTGATAAACTGGGAAATATAAAGCAAGACTGCAAAAATGCTATTTTATACACATTAGATTTACAAAAATTTGTAAGTAAAAGTATTAATGTTGATAAGGATGTACCAAAAGGAACTTATTCACTATTGACAAATGTGTTGGAATTTTAAGTTTTATTTTATTTTTTGTTTTTTGCAGTACTAGGGGCTGAACCCTGGCCTCAAGCATAGTTTCCAAGTACTCTGCTACTAAGCTACACTCCCACCCCATTTTATATTTTTAAAATTGAGATAGGGTCTTACTAAGTTTTACAGGCTGCCTCTGTTCTTGAAATTGGGATCCTCCTGCTTCTACCTCCCAAATCACTGGGATTACAGGCATGTGCCACCACACCTGGCTCTGTTGGATTATTTTGGAGAGCGGTTTGTTAATACCTGGTAAGTTTTTCAGTATGCTTCAGCTGAAAATTCCAGTCCTGGAGAAACTTGAAGATATGTATAAGGAACTAAAAGGATCTTCACTCACAGAGTTATTTTTAATAATGAAGACTGTGAAACAACCCAGATGTCTACTGATAAGATAAATAATGATGTATTTTGGCACCGAATAACAATATTCATACAGGGTTTTGTTTTGTTTTTGTGGTGCTGGGGAGTTGAACCCAGGGCCTTGCATAATTTACAAGTCCTGTACCACTGAGATATACCTGCAGCCCCCGTTTTTTATTTTTTGTCTTGAGACAGGGTCTCGCTAAATTGCACAGACTGCCTCTGGCCTTGAACTTCTGATACCCCTGCTTCCGTCTCCTGGATTGGTAGGATTACAAGGCATGTGTCACAGCACCCAGTTCAAAGTTACTCTTTAAAACCGTGGAAATGAGCTGAGGCCTGTGACACACTGCAATATAGTGAGACTGTCTCAAAAAAAAAAAAAAAGGACAAAATTTCAAAGCAATATTGAGTGAAAAATATAGACCACATGATGAAAGAGCCTGATATTTATGTAAAGTTAAAAATATTCAGCCAGGTGCCATGGCACATATCTTTAATCCCAGCAACTCAAAAGGTGGAGGGCAAGGAGAATTGCGAGTTCTAAGCCAGACACAGCCCATGTAACAGTGAGACACTGTCTCAAAATAAAACAATGAAGTGATTGGGGGTGTGGCTCAGTGGTGGAGTGCTTGCCTAGCATGCTCAAGGCCTTGGGTGCAATTTCCAGTACTGCCAATTTTTTTTTCCCAGAACATTGTTTATGTATGTGTATATACACATAGTAGTTGTAGAAGCACATGTATGGTGGTGATAAACTTCATTTGAAGGAGCAAGTTGCCTTTGGAAGAAGTGGGGTCAAGGAGGGATGTGCATACTAAGCATTCAATAAATACTTGTGTAGTGATAACATAAATTAAAAGCTGGGTGGGTTGGCATACACCTGTAATCCCAGCACTGGGGAGGCTGAGGCTGGAAGACTGGGAGATCATGAATTTGAGGCCAGCTCAAGCTATACAATGAGACCCTATTATAACACACCTTAAAAAAAAGGAAGAAAAAAGCATAAAAGAAAAGGTATGTAAATTAAGACTTTGTATATATACATAAACCAGCGATTTAAAAAAAAAAAAAACTTACCTTAAAAATCATCTACTAGCATGCAACTAATGTTAGATTATATTTAAAGTCAGTTATTCAAAAAATGATCTAAGAAGTTCTTGACACACAATAATGTGAATGATGGAAGCACCAGCTACTTGTTTTTCCTGCCCTTTTATCATTTACAAGAAGTTTTTCAGTAGCTTTTTTTGTAGTTTGTTTTGTTTTGTTTCTATTTTGTGGTGCCGAGATGTTGAACCCAGGGCCTTGAATAACCTTTGCAAGCCACTCTACCACTGGGGTGCACACCCAGCCTCTCCCCAGCTTTTTTCATTTTCTCCTCTCTCTTATAACTTTGTATTTTTTAAAGACTAATTTATTGAATATTTCTCTCTCTCTTTTATTTTTTGTTTACGGTGTTGGAAATTGAACCAAGGGTGTTAATATATGCTAGCCAAGCGCTCTACCACTAAGCTACATCCCTAGCCCAGCCCTTTTTATCTGACAAGACAGGGGTCTCACTAAGTTACACAGGCTGCCTCTAGCCTTGAACTCTGAATCCTCCTGTCTCTGCCTCCCGAGTTGCTGGGATTACAGATGTGGGCCACCATGCCAATCCAAGAGCCAAATCACATGATATTATTCTTGATAAAACTAAGGCTATCATGCTTGATATTTATCTAATGGTTATTCTTGGTTAACTGAAGGCAACTGATATTCAAAAGATATAAACCCAATTGTAGTAGGTTGTGTTAGCTTTCCATCACAGTGACAAAATACCTAAAAGGAGGGAAGGTTTTTTTTTTTAAATTCTTTTTTCAGTACTGGGGATTGAACCCAGGGCCTCCTGTGTGCTAGACAAGCACTCTACTAGTGAGCTGTACCCCAATCCCTTTTTAGTTATTTTTCTTATTTTTCTTATTTTTGAGAAGCACTTAAATTGTGTAGGCTGTTTCTGGCCTTGAGCTTGCGATCCTCCTGCTTCATCCTCCTGAGTCACTGGGATTACAGGCATGTGTCATGACTCTTGGCCAGGAGGAAAGGTTTATTTTGGCTCAAAGTTTCAGAGGTTTTGGTTCATGGTTTCATAGCCATGTTGCTTTTGGGCCTGTGGCAAGAGAATATGTCATGGTGGAAGAAACCTGTTCACCTTGTAGCAGCTGGTATGAAAAGAGAAAAAGGGGTCAGGGTCACCATGACCCCTTCAAAGGTAGACCCTTAGTGATCAAACTCCCTTCCACTGGGTACCACCTCTTAAAGGTTCCACCACCTCCAGTAGCACCATAGACTTGTGACCAAGCCTTTAACATCTGGACCTTTGGGGAACATTTAAGATCTGAATGGGTTTTATGAATATCATTAAGATGGCATTTGTTTACTATATCAGTTTGCTGAGACAGCCATAACAAAATACCACTGACTGGGAGGCTTAAACAATAGTAATTATTTTCATTTCCTTTTGGAGGCTGAAAGTTCAAGATCAAGGTGTTGGCGGGTTTGATGTCTCCTGAAATGTATTTTCTTGGCTTATAGATGGAAGCCTTCTTACTGTGTTGCCATGTGAACTTTTCTGTGTGCAAATACACTCATGATTTGTCTTTCTCTTATAAGGATACCCACACTGTTGGAGGAGTACCCTATTATGACTGCCTCATTTTTAACTTAATCATTTCATCTCCAAATTTATTTGAGGTCTGAGGGACTAGGGGCAGGGTCTACAACATACAAATTTGGGCATGGGGAGACATACATTTCAGTCCATAGTTGATAGTTCACAAAGCTGCTTCACCTACAGCTTTGTGATCCTAACAACAAACTCTCTGAAACAAGCAGTAGCAGGTATGTGGTAGATATTATTATTTCACCTTTACAAATAAACAAACTCATAGTTGTGTAACTAGTCAGTAGCAGAGCTAGAACTTCAACTGGCTTTGGTGAGTTCAAAGTCAGTTATCTTTTAACTACCATGCATATTTTACTAAAGTTAGATTTTTCAATCTACCTCTGACATAATTTAGTGTTTCCAAAATTGATAGAGGATAAGGTGTGTGTGTGTGTGTGTGGGGGGGTACTTCTTAATGTTTATGTTACCAAAAATGCAGTCTGAGAAATGCTTTAAAAGGATTTCAGCCTACAGGATCTGTTCAGTAACATACAAAATAGTTCCATTACACCAGTGTGAAAATATATCTGTTGTTGATTAATATTTGATTTGTGCTAAGATATAAGAGAAAAATTGATTTAAATCATATATACTAAAAAAATTACATATGTAACGACTTTACTGTTAGAATGAAAACAAACTTCTAAGATTTTTTGAAGATTCTTAATTCTGAAACCCACTTTGGAAGCCATTTTTAAGTCATCCTCTCTCCCTCTTTCCCTCCTTACCTTCCTTCCTCCTTTCTGGTACTGAGGGTTGAATTCAGGGCTTCGCTCATGCTAGGCAAGCACTCTGCCGGCTAAACTGCACCCCCAGCCTCTTTTTATTTTTTATTGTGAAACAGAATCTTACTAAATTATGCAGGGTGCTTCTGGCTTTAAACTCATAGTCCTTTTGCCTCAGCTTCCTGAGTTGCCGGGATTACAGATATGCTACACAGAGTCCAGCAGTTTTATTTTTCTTTGTCCCATTTTTTTCAGTATATATCCAGATTAATTTCCAATTTCCTTCTTTACTAAAAATTTGAGATGCCATTGACTAATTTTGTTTGTTCAGAAAATTTTTTTTCCTTATACAGTTGCGGTCTTGTAGTAAGAGTGAGCTGATATCTAAGAGCTCAGAGATCCTAATGATGTTTCAACAAGTTCATCGAAAGCCCATGGCATCCTTTGTTACTACTCCTGTTCCACCAGACTTTACCAGGTATGAGAGTTTTAAAATTTCATTTTCATTTGAAGTTTGTGTGCAAAGGTATATATACATGTCTGTAATCCCTGTGACTCGGGAGGCAGAGGCAGGAGGATTGCAGGTCCGAGGCCAGAGGCAGCCTTTGTAACTTAGCAAGACCCTGTCTCAAGTTAAAAAATAAAACATGGGCTGCAGGTGTAGCCCAGTGGTAGGGTTCTTGGAAAGTATGTGCAAGGCCTTGGGTTTAACCCCCAAGTACCACAGACCATGAAAAGAATATTATTTTTATTAACTATCTCTTTTTAAGGTATTGTTTATAGTAATGTGATCTGGTAAACTCTACTTGATACATGTAAAACCGGTCTCAAAAACAAAAAAATGTGGTGGACCTGGGCATGGTGGCACATGCCTGAAATCCAACAACTTGGGAAGGTGAAGCACAAGGATTCCAAGTTCCAGGCCAGCTTTAGCTGTACAGTAAGACCGATCTCAAAGGAAAAAAAGAAAAATGAACTCACTTTTTTGATTGCAAAGAGAAAATAATAATAAATTACAATTTGGATTTTTTCTTGGTACTCCGTTCTTCCATACGTAAAAAATAATCTCTTAGCTTTATCACTATGTATTCATTATTTTATTTTCCTTTTGAATTAACTTGTTATTGTTAGGTGCCATCAAGTTAGGTCTGACTCATAGCGACCCTCATAGGGTTTTCAATGGCTGATTGTTTTGACATTGTTTTGGGAGTGGGCTGCCACATCCTTCTCCCATTTTTGCCATGCTGGGGATCGAACCTAGGTCCTCAGAAAGTGTGGAGGAGCACTCTCCCAACTGAGCTAACCCCCAGACCCTTGAATTAACTTAATGTTAAACAAAACTCAGAATTGGATGAAATACCAAAAGAATTTGAAGGTGACATAGTATCTCCAGATCTCAAAAGATAGTGAGAGGAGGGGAGGCGGAGGCAGGAGGATCACAACTTCGAGACCAAGGCAGTCTGCATAATTTAGCAAGACCCTGTGTCAAAAAAAAGTAAAAAAAAAAAAAAGTGGGGGGTACCTGGAGGCAGCAGCTTAGTGGTCCAGCACTTGCAGAGCATGGAAGCGCAAAGCCCTGGGTTCAATCCCTAGTACCACCAAAAAAAAAAAAGATAGTGGGAGGAAATAATTGCCAGTAAGCAAAAAATTGCCATCTGGGTATCTTTTTCGCTTTTTTCTTGGGCTTAATCTTCAGATTTTTCTCGACAGCATTATAGAGCTTTTACAGTTACAGTATGGTGTTAAGAGTAAGGGTTCTTGATACTGTGTGTAAGAATCACTTGGGATTCTGTTGAAAATTATTAGTCCTAGACCATCTACCAGATCATTGAAGTGAAGTTTCTGTGCATGTATTAGTCTGCTGAGATACCCATGACAAAATACTATAAACTGGGTAGCTTAAACAACAAAAATTTATTTTCTCACAAATTTATATATTTTTACTTTTACTTTTGTTTTTTTGAGACAGTCTGTTGTTGTATAGCCCATGCTGGCCTGAAACTTGCTATGTAGAACGTGCTGTCCTCAAACTTACACTGATCCTCTTGCCTCAGCCTTCTGAGTGCTGGGATTATGGATGTACACCACCGTGCCTGGCTTTATTTTCTCACAGTTTAGAGGCAAGAAATCCAACATGATGGTGCCAAAAAATTCAGTGTCTTGTGAGGCCCCTTGTGTTGTATTCACATAACTTTTTCTCTATTCATGCAAGGAGAGAGATCTGTCTCTGATGTTTTTTCTTATAAGAACACCAGGCTTACTGGATTTTTGTTGCTGTTGTTAGGTGCTGTCGAGTCGTATCCTACTCATGTTCACCTTCATAGGGTTTTCAGTGGCTGATTGTTTTTCAGGATTGCCTTGGGAGTGGATTGTCACGTCCTTGTCCCAATTTTGCAGTGCTGGGAATTGAACCCGGGACCTCAGAGACTGCAGAGTGGTGCTGTATGAACTGAGCTAAATCCCAGCCCAACTCTACTATTAGGACCTCATTTAACCTTAAATTCATTCCTTTTCTTTGCCCTTGACCTTCCACTTTCCCTTTTCCTTCCTCTTCCCTTCCCTTCCTTTCTCTTTTCTTTTCCTGGGAGGCTGAACTCAGGGACTCACATACTTTTTAAGTGCTCTACCACTGAGCTACACACTTAGCCCCTCTTATTTTTCAGTCTTGAGACAGGATTTCACTAAATTACACAGGCTGTCTTTGGCCTTTAGCTCTCAACCTTCCTGCCTCTGCCTCCTGAGTCACTGGGATTACAGGTATGCATCACCATGCCTAGTCCTTAATTACTTTTTTTAAGGCCTTATTTCCAAGGACAATTACATTAGTAATTAGGTTTTGACAAGAATTTGGGGGGAGACAGTTCAGTCCATAATGTTGAGTACAGATGGGCGCCTACAGCTTTTTCTTTTTCTTTTTCTTTTTCTTTTCTTTTCTTGTCTTTTTTCTTTTTTTCTTTTTTTTTTTTTTGAGATGGGTGTAGGGTTGTGATATGTTGCCCAGGCTGGCCTCAAAAGTCATGAAACTGGGTGTGGTGGCGCACGCTGTAATCCCAGCAGCTCGGGAGTCGGAGGCAGGAGGATCACAAGTTCAAGAGCAGAGGCAGTCTGTGTAATTTAGCGAGACCCTGTCTCAAAACGTAAAAAAAAAATGGGCTGGGGCACAGCTCAGTGGTCCAGCACTTGCAAAGCATGCAAGCTCGAGGCCCTGGGTTCAGCCCCCAGTACTGGGAAAAAAAAAAAAAAAGTCATGAACCTGCTGCCTCAGCTTCCCGAGTGCTGTTATTTCCATTTATTTATTTATTTTGCAGTATTGGAGTTGAACCCAAGGCTTCATACATGCTAGGCAAGAGCCTCAGCACTGAGCTGTACCCCAAATCCTTTTTTTTTATTTTGAGATAGAGTCTCACAAAATATCACAAGCTGGTTTCTGGCTTTGAATTTGTGATCCTCCTGCCTCTAGCCTCTTTAGTACATGGGATTATAGGCATGTGCTATGACATTGCCTTCTTGTTAGGTGCTGTTGAGTCAGGTCCAATTCATAATGACCCTATGTACAACAGAAAGGAACACTCCCTGGCACTGTTGTTAATACTTTTTTGCTATTCATAGGGTTTTCAATGGTGGATTATTTTGGGAGTGGGTTGCCAGGTCCTTCTCCCTAGTCTGCAGCACCTGGTATTCCCAGGCTGTCTCCTATCCCAGGACCAACCAGGCCTGCCCTACCTAGCTTCCGAGATCAGGCAGGATCAGATGCCAAGGAGCTATGGCTGCAGACATGGCACTGGCTAGCTGTTCATTTTTTCTTTCTCTTTTCCTTACCTCCCTCCCTCTCTCCCTTCCTACCTTCCTTTTCCTTTCCTTTCTCACTTTCTTTCTTCTCTTTCTTCCTTTTCTTTCCTTTCCTCTTCTCTTCTTTCCTCTCCTCCCCTCCCTCCCTTCCTGCCTCTCTCTCTCGCTTTCTCTCCCTCTCTCTTTTTCTTTCTTTTTCCCCTTTCTCTTGCTCTCACTCTCTCTCTTTCTCTCCTCTTCTCTCTCTCTCTGTCTCTGTACCTCTCTACCTCTCTCTATTTGGAGATTGAACTCAGATCCTCTCACATACTTTGCAAGTGTTTACCACTGGACCGCACCCCCCAGCCCATTTTTTAATTTTTTAATCTTGAAACACAGTCACACTAAGTTACGTAGGCTGCCTCTGGCCTCAAACTCACCATCCTCCTGTCTCTTCTTCCCGAGTCACTGCGATTATAGGTGTGTGCCAGCACACATGGTTTAGTTATTCTTTTAAAATCATAATTTATTCCTAAAATGAGGGATGAAACCACTGCTTCAATTAATTTTTTTTTTTTTTTTTTTTTTTTTTTTTTTTTTTTTTTTTTTTTTTTTTTTTTTTTGCAGTACTCGGGGTTGAACCCAGGGACTTGCTCTCACGTGCTTTGCAAGTGCTGGACCACTGAGGTGCACCTCAGGCCATTTTTTTACTTTTTTTTTTGAGACACCGTCTTGCTAAATTATGCAGACTGCCTCTGGTCTTGAACTTGTGATCCTCCTGCCTCTGTCTCCAAGTCACCAGGATTACAAGCATATACCACCATGCTTGGCTTTGATTAATATTTTGATATGACAGCGAGGCATGATGGTGCACACCTATATAATTCTAGCACCTTGGGAGGCAGAGGCAGGAGGATCGCAAGTTCGAGACCAGAAGGCAGTCTGTGTAATTTGGCGAGACCCTGTCTCAAAAAAGTAAAAAAATGGGCAGTCTGTGTAATTTGGAGAGACCCTGTCTCAAAAAAGTAAAAAATGGGCTGGGGGTACAGCTCAGTGGTACAGCACTTGCAGAGCATGCAAGCACAAGTCCCTGGGTTCAACCCCCAGTACCGCAAAAAAAAAAAAAAAAAAAAAGATTTGACACACTTAGTCTGTTTTACACTTTCGAGAAAGGTTGCGGTATACTATCAAGTTTTTCTAACATGTTTAGGCCATGGTTCATTTAGAAAGTAGCCTTATATGCTGGGTGCTGTGGTACACACTTCTAATCCCAGTGACTCAGGAGGCTAAGGCAGGAGGATTTTGAGTTCAAGGCCAAAGGCAGCCTGTACAATTTAGCAGAATCCTCTCTCAAAATAGAAAATGGGCTGGAGATGTGACTCAGTGGTGGAGTGCTTGCCTAGCATGTGTGAGCTCCTGCATCTTTAACCTTTAGTCCTGAAAAAGCAAATGCTTTGCTCTAAAAGTGTTTACATATTGAGCTGTATTTTTTTTTTCTCTACTGTGCAATACTTCCTGGTGGCCACAGGACATTCACTGTATTAGATACAGTAGGAGCTGCAGTTTTTCAGCATTGACACTGTTGACATTTTGAACTGGATAATTATTTGTATGGTAGAGAGGGTTTTCCTGTATATTGTAGGATGTAACACCCTCCTGCCAGTAGCACCTCACCACCAACACCTTGCAGTTGTAACCAAAATGTTTTTAGACATTGCCAAATGTTCTAAGGGGGAATCATTCCTGTTGGGGATTATTGGTGTATGCCTTTGCTTCCTCATAGATAGTCCTGTAAAGGGAAGGGCACATTCATTGATCAGGAAGAGAAGTCTTCATTTGTTTCTGTATTAACAAACCTGGTACAATCTTCATATGTTATTAAAGCATTGAAAATTACTAAAAGTACTGGGTATTTACTATCATTGCAGGACTGGGATTTAGCTCAGTTGGTAGAGTACGGCATTGCAGTCTCTGAGGTCCTGAGTTCAATTCCCAGCACCGGAAAAATGGGAGAAGGGCCGGCAATCCACTCCCAAGGCAATCCCAAAACAGCCATAGAAAACCCTATGAGGGTCGCTATGAGTTGGATACCGACTCGACGGCACCTAACAACAACAACATTTACTATCATTAAGTAGATTTGGTTTAAATAATAAAATTCACCAATATCCCCATAATTGTTAAAGGCTGCCTTTTTGATAGTGTGGTCAGGCATTTCAGGTTTTCTTTTTCTTCTTTTTTCTTTATTTGTGACAGTTTCTTGCTGTATAGCTCAGGCTGGCCTCAAGCTTGAGATCCTCCTGCCTCAGACTCCCAAGTGCTGGGATTACAGGTATGCACCACCATGTGTGGCAGGCATTTCAATTTTGCAGATACCTTTTCTGAACTCGTCCTTCACCAGTAGAATGCAACATAGATTTTGACATAGCTAGTAAAGATTAGTCTTTTTGTATTCAACATGTGATACATGTTATTGTTGTTAGGTGCTGCCGAGTTGGTGTCCGATTCATAGCGACCCTGTGTACAACAGGCGAAACACTGTTGTCAGTGCTTCTCTGCTATTCATAGGGTTTTCAGTGGTGGACTGATTTTTGGGAGTGGGTTGCGAGGTCCATCTCCCAAGCCTGCAGCACCTGGTGTTCCCAGGCGGTTTCTCATCCAAGTACTAACCAGGCCCGACCCTGCTTAGCTTCCGAGATCTCACGGGATCGGAAGCCACAGTGCTAGGGCTGCAGGCATGTGATACATGGATCACTGATATCATAGCTACTTGAGGCATTTGTCTGTGATGCATATTCCCAGACACACTTCCCCAGAATCTTTGGGGATATCATCCAGAAAATCCATCTTCTCTTTTTCTCTCTCTTCTTTCTCATTCTCTTTCTCCCACCCTCCTTTTTTTGTGGTTCTGGAGATTAAACCCAGGGCCTCGTGCATACTGTTCCAGTACTCTACACTGACCTATATCCAGCCCTCAGAAAATGTGTCTTGAACATCATAAGTAATACCACACTTCAGTTTGGGAACTGTTGATATGGATAAATTCCAGTCCTGTTACTACTTTCAGCAGTGTATCAGGCAAGCAAGGATGCTTTACACTCTGATAATTAAGCAGCTTACCATGGGTGAAAATCACCCTTTCTCTCCAGTAATGCCTACTGCCTGATTGGAAATTTCAGCTTATGCAAAGGCATTTGAGTGTGTGGCTCATAATAAATTATGGATAACACTTCGGAAAATGGGAATACCAGAACACCTAATTGTGCTCATGAGAAATCTGTATGTGAACCAGGAGGCAGTTGTTCTAATAGAACAAGGAAACACTGCATGGTTTAAAGTTAAGAAAGGTGTGCGTCAGGGCTGTATACTTTCACCCTATCTCTTCAATTTATACGCTGAGCAAATAATCCAAAAAGCTGGACTTTGTGAGAAAGAATGTGGCATCAAGATTGGAGAAAGACTCATTAAGAACCTGTGTTATGCAGATGACACCACTCTGCTTGCTGAAAGTGAAGAGGATTTAAAACATTTACTGATGAAGATCAAAGATCATAGCCTTCAATATGGGCTACAACTAAACATCAACAAAACAAAAATCCTTACGACTGGGTCAGCACTCAACTTCACAATAAATGGAGAAAAGATTGAGGTTGTCCAAGAGTTTGCTTTGCTTGCCTCTATAATCAACACCGGTGGAAGCAGCAGTCAAGAAATCAAAAGACGCATTGCTCTAGGAAAAGCTGTGGCAAAAGATCTCTTTAGAGTATTGAAAAGCAAAGACGTCACATTGAAGACGAAGGTGCGTCTGACTCATGCCATGGTATTTTCAGTGGCATCATACGGTTGTGAAAGCTGGACATTGAACAAGAGAGACAGAAAAAGAATTGATGCTTTTGAATTGTGGTGCTGGAGACGTCTATTGAATATACCATGGACTGCCAAAAGAACCAACAAATCTGTCCTAGAAGAAGTACAACCAGAGTGCTCCTTGGAAGTAAGAATGGCCAGAGTGCGTCTTACATATTTCGGACATGTAGTCAGGAGAGATCAATCCCTAGAGAAAAACATCATGTTTGGGAGAGTGGCAGGTCAACGCAAAGGAGTGGCAGGTCAATGCAATCCATCTCCACCAGATGGATTGACACAGTGTCTGCAACAATGGGCTTAAACCTAAACAAGATCGTTTGCCTGGCACAGAATCAGCAAGTGTTTCGATCTGCTGTACATAGGGTCGCTATGAGTCGGACTCGACTCGACAGCACCAAACAATTTTTATCAGAAATTCAGCTTAGTAGTTGCAGTATACAGGAAGGAGGCGTTCATCTGTTGGTTCACTGGCCATCAAATAAAAAAGAGTGAAGTAAGAAAGACATTAAATTATGAGCTGGGTGAAGTGGTAGATGCTTGTAATCCCAGCAACTCAGGAGGCAGAGGCAGGGGCATCATGAGTTCGAGGCTAGAAGCAGCGTGTGTCACTTAGCAAGATTCTCCCTATAATAAAAATAGGCTTGGGGTGCAGCCTAGTTGTAGAGCTCTTGCAATGTATGTACAAGGCCCTAGCTTCAACCCCAAGTACTGCAAAAAAGAAGAAAGTAAAAACATGAAGTTATAAACCAAAGTTTAGGTGTGCAGTGCAGCCGTGTTTGTAAGCTTTGAGGTTATGAGAGAGACTATTGCTTTTAGTTCAGTCTGTTAATGATTGGCAATGGAGCAGCTATGGAAAGATGTTATTACATCAGTGAGATATTATTTAAGACTATATGCCTAAGAGTATTGAAGGTGTTGCATAGGAGACACAAAGAGGAACGAAGAATCTCATAAGGTAACTATTCCATAATAGGTAGTAGGGGATGTTTATTAAAATCAAATATTTGTTACTCAACTATGTACCATCTCATATCAGAAATTCTGAAAAGCAGTGGGTAGAAGCTGATATAGTCAAGACTTTATAACTTAGAAAATTATTAGGAAAGAACTTGAAAGGTACATAGGATTTTTTTTTTTTTTTCGGGCAGATGAGAGTGGGGTATGGATATATGAATGAAAACATGGGTATAATAGCTGTTGTATTTGAGGGACAAGGAAATAATTTTGACCAGAATTTGAAGGGTTATTTATTGCTGCACATGGTAGGAGATATGACTGTATAGATATTCCCAGGCAGGACTTAAAGATAGAGTAGTATAGCTATCAGTCCATTGTTGTGGTTGTTAGGTGCCATCAAGTCAGTGTCCAACTCATAGTGACCCTACGTACAACAGATGAAACACTATTGTCAATGCTTTTCTGCTATTCATGGGGGTTGTTTTTTGGGAGTGGGTTGCTGGGTCCTCCTCCCAAACCTACAGCACCCGGTGTTCCCAGGCTGTCTCCCATTCAAGGACTAACCAGGCCTGACCCTGCTTAGCTTCTGAAATCTGATGGGATTGGAAGCCACAGTGGTATGGCTGCAGGCTATCAGTCCATAGGAGTTTAAAATTTCTGAGCGAAATGAGAGAAAGTTGGGAAGGAGAACCAGTTTTAATGTGGCTTATTAGCCTATTTCCTTAAGGGAAAATGGGCATTTGTGGTCTTCCCTTTCTTCCCTTTGTTCATGAAGTTATGATGAAGTCATTGGTCTAAAGATTTGCAGATCAGTGTTTTGGAGATTGCTGGGCTGGAGATAGTTTCTAGAGATAGTTTCAGTGTAACTTCCCATATTCTGTGAAAATGAAGATTCATATCATGATTTAAATACATTCATAAGGGCCAGAGTAGTGTACACTTCAGAGAGAGAAGGAGAAATAAAAGAACCAATGAGAAGCTAAAGCTAAAGTGGTACCTTATCCATTGGCACAGAGTATTAGCATTACTATGATTGAAGATAACCTCTGAATCAGTGGTCATACTTTGGAGGTGTTGATTAATAGTTAAAAGTAGAGAAATTAGGTGGATTAGCAGTAGGTATGGTTTTGGGTATGTAGGTAAGGAGTCCAAAAGCTAGGATACCTGTAATCTCAGTGATTTAGGGGACTGAGGCAAGAGGATTTTGAGTTTGAGGTCCAGAGGCATCCTGCTTGTGTCATAGTTTAAAAAACTTAGACCTTGTGTCATAGTTAAAAAAATAAAAGGAACTGGGAGTAGAGCTCAGAGGTGAAGTGCTTACATGAGGCCTGGGTTCAACACCCTAGTATTGAAAAAGAAAATTATAAAGGAAATTTTTGAGCAAATATTTCCAGCTTGTTATGAATCTTCCAGCAAATATTAGTGAATATTTATCCTTCAGTGAATATTTGAATATCAGCCATGTTCCATGCTTGTTTTACATGTTAGTAGAAAAGCACAATAGAAAGTTCTTGTGATTTGTGAATTATAATTTAGTGGGAGATGACTGGAACAGTCATACAATGTGATGACTGGAAATAGGGGAGGTATGTGTATCCTATTTGCTGCCCCATAGCATTAGAGTTTGTTGTTGTTTTGGGAGAATATCTCGCTGTGTAGCCTAGACTGGCCTAGATCTCTGTCCTGCTTCCTCAGCCTCCCAAGTGCTGGGTTTACAAGTTTGTACTAACATGCCCAACTCCCAGTTTGTTTTACCACTTGTGTCTAAAAAGTTTTCCTTAAGAAATAGACTTGTGTGAAGGTATATCACAGTACTCTAGGACTGATGGATCTGTTTTCTGTGCTCTGGATGTGATAATTTTTTCTCAGCAGTTGCAAGCTAGGGCAGATCATAGTGTGACTTGTTTGTTAGTAAGCTTTAGCAACCTATATAGTCTTTAGACCATAAGCTTTCTACTTCACCAATCTGAGTTAATTATGGCTTCTCTTTCTGTTTATTTTGTGTTCTGGCAAACTCTTTTGGCCTTTAATGGCTAATAAAAATATGACAATGATAGTTTGGACTTAGAGGAAAAATAACAATAACAAAGGAAATAGATCATACTAAGCATAAAACCTCGGGGCTGGGATTTAGCACAGTTGGTAGAATGCCACTCTACAGTCTCTGAGGTCTCGAGATCGATTCCCAGCACCAAAAAATGGGAGAAGGATGTGGCAGTCCACTCCTGAGGCAATCCCGAAACAGTGAGCCATTGAAAATCCTATGCGGGTTGCTATGAGCTGAACACGACTTGATGGCACCTAACAACAAGACATAAATCATGTGGTGGAAGAACTAACATATAGATAAACATGCAACTGGGGATTGGTTGAAGTCTCTGGACCTTATGGAAGATGTTCTGAATTTGGTGGGCAAACTCACCAACAAGTTGTATGGTTGAAAATTATACAAGATTATTGTCAAAAGCATGTTCCTTTTTGACCAGATTTGAAGACTCTTGGTAAGACTCCATTAGAGCTCTCTTTAGGTTTATATTTCCGCTAAAGCTTTCAAGGCATTAATTGCATTGATTTTGCTAATTGAAGTTTGTATGTTAAGTGCTAGAGAGCATATAACGGAGAAACCTTACAGCAGGCCTTCTTGGGTATGTGACTTCTAAATCTGCTCTATGAGGGAATAGTAAGAATTAGCTTAGGCACAAAGATCTAGGGATGAAGATAGTGAGTCTTTTAAGAAAAGGCAACAGACTAGGAATGTGATAGGAGTACTTGATATACCCAATTTAGAGAAGCAAGATACTATTAATAGGGTAATGTATATCTACTTACTGTGAAAAAGATGTAATCTAATTAGATAAATTGCCTGCAGCCGTACCACTGTGGCATCTGATCCCATCAGATCTCGGAAGCGGGGTCGGGCCTGGTTAGTACTTGGATGGGAGACCACGTCGGAACACCAGGTGCTGTAGGTTTGGAAGAAGGACCCAGCAACCCACTCTCAAAACACAATCAGCCATTGAAAACTCTGTGAATAGCAGAGAAGCACCAACATCTGTTTCATCTGTTGTGCATAGGGTTGCTGTGAGTTGCACACCGACTTGATGGTACCTAACAACAACATTAGCTAAATAGAAAAATAAGTTTTAAAAATCTATACTAAAAGATCACATGGAAAACCACTGATTTCCTTAGGCATTATCACAGTGTGCAAATATTATTGATGTATCCTATTTTATTTTGGCCAAAATTTTGATGAATTGAACTTTAGAAAATATATCTGAAGATATGATGAAATATTTTTCAGTTTATTACTTTGTTAGATATGTAATCTCATAACATATTTATAACACTATGTATTACAGCATTGTGCATGAGAGTCTTCATCATAAATGATGTTTTAATGACTTTCAAGGTATTTTAATGACAGTTCCACAACCATCCACATGATCTAAGGGAGGTTAACAGTGAAATGGACAAACCTCCTTAGCCCATCTCTTATGATAATAGTTCAATTTTCTTCAGAGAAGATTGTATGGGACTTAAGTTACTTGAGCTAATTGTGCCTTGCCAAGAAAGTGTGAATATACTAGTCCATCCCAGTTGTCTCCGGAGTGATTATGTGTCCTAATCCTACAGAATTGTATAGGTGTATTTGCTAGTAAATAGCCTCTAAATAAGGTCTGTTGACGTTCCCACTAATTTGTTCTGAAGTAGGAAGTTTAGGGATTAATTATGATTTTTTTTTTTTTTAGTTTTGCTGTTTCTTTTCATTTTTTTAAGCCTGTTTATATCTGGTTCATAATTGGGATTCCTAGCCTAAACATCAATTTATTACTTTTCTTATTTCCTTGAGTACTTTTTTAGTCTCTTATGTATGCATTATTAATATATAATCATAATTTCCTTAAAAACCCTATTTATAATTATAATGTATTTGTTGTATGTCCAATTTAATTGCAAACATGATTTTTTTTGTGTGTGTGTGGTACTAGGGATTGAACCCAAGGCCTTGTGCTTGCATGCTTTGCAAGTGCTGTACCACTGAGCTGCCCCCCCAGACCTTTTTTTTTCCTTTTTTTAACTTTTTGAGATAGGGCTTTGCTAAATTGCATAGACTGCCTCTAGTCTTGAACTTGTGATCCTCCTGCCTCTGCCTCCCAAGTCGCTGGGAATACAGGTGAGAACCACTGCACTGGGCCACAAATGTGATGGTTTTATGAATTCATTTGATTTAATGTTCAATGATTTTGAAATATTTTGTAAGGACTAATTTAATAAAGCTTTCAAGCTATTACTGGGAGACTTGTTTTTTAACTAAATCAAATTTTAAATGTACATAAGGTAAATAATTTTTCTTTTTGTTTCTTTTCAGTGAATTAGTACCATCTTATGATTCAGCTACTTTTGTTTTAGAGAATTTTAGGTAAGTACATTTTGAGAACTCTGTTTTTTTCTGTGTGCATAAAGAAGAACCAAAAAGTTCTCATTCCTTCATAGGAAAGAAATCTAGTGAAGTGTGTCACTTAGTTTAGTAGTTTTAGAAGAAACAAAATGTCTGTTAGAAACAGAAGTGTATCCCTATTTGAAATGCTTGGGGCCAGAAGTGTTTCAGAGTTCATATTTTTTTTCAGTTTTGGAATATTTGCATGGACATATGAGATATCTTCGTTATAGGACCCAAGTCTTAACATGACATTCATACAAACTGTACGTGTAGCCTGAACGTAATTTTATGTAGTATTTTTAGCCCTTGTAATTTAACTCCAAATTTCATATGAAGTGGGTGCAGAATTTTTTATTTGTGACTTCATGTTGGAGCTTGAAAGTTTCAGATTTTGGAGCATTTTGGATTTCAGATTTTTGTGTTAGGGATGCTCAACTTATATCTTCAGAACTGATTGAAACATTACTAGAGAGACAATTTAGCTTCTGCTAATGTGGGTGGCAGGGAATGCAGAGGTCATTGAGCCCCCACGTCCCCATCCTAAGAAATAAAAGTTGTAGCTGGGTACAGTAAGGCACACCTTTATAATACTGGGAGGCAGAGGCAGGAGGATTTTGAGTTCAAGGCCAGAGGCAGCCTGCTAACTTAGTGAGACCCTATCTCAAAATTAAAAGTACAAAATGGGCTGGAGTTTCAACTCAGTGGTACAGCGCTTGCAAAAAAACAAAACCCCCCAAAAAACTGCACACGTGAGTGAAGCACTGGATTCAGCCCCCTCAGTACCACAAAGAAAAGAAAGAAAAAAAAAAAAAAGAAAGAAAAAGTTGAGAGAAGTCCTTTGGGCTCCATTTATTTCCACTCAAAGTGAGAAATTATAGGTTTTATAAGTTGTATGTTAATTTTGTTCGCCTTTGCTTTTTTCCTCTTTATGTATATGATTTTTATTTTTAATTATGATAACATAATTTACAAATTATCTCTGTTGTAATCTTTCTAATGAGTTGGCAAAAAGCACCACTACTAATCACACACATACAGTAGTTCCACAGTTATGTGTGTTTGTGACTAGCTATTTAAAGGCAATCCTGATATATAACTTAGTTTGACTTAGTAAGGAATTCAAAAGCAAACTCTAACTTGCTATACTATCTATTATGTTGATTTTTAAGAGAACGTAAACTTACTAAAATGTAAGAAGTGTCAGATACTTTTTTTATTTGATATCATTACATGAGTCACATTAAAATGCCTTTTACTTTGTAAAAGCAGTGGTTTAAATACAGGGAATTCTAATTAAACTGGCATAGTCAAGACCAAAAATATAGACACTGCTTCCTTATTTTCAACCATTGCCTTTCATAGGCTAATGAACACAAACTGACACACAAATGAGTCTTACTTGGTTCTGATATAATAAAGAGATTTTCCAAGTATTTAAACATTCATGTAGTCAGTTATGTAAATCTAAAAATAAGGCCAATTTGAGATGACATTCTCTATCATTATGAAAAATTGAACATCACTAATTAAGTCCAATGTATCTTTAGGAACGGAAAACAGTGGCTAGCAGAAGCAAAGATCGAAACACAAGGATCTGAGTTGTCAGGGGCAGCATGAAAATGAGAACTAAAACTATTAAGTTATTTAGGAAAGAAATTTGGAGTAGGTAATAAGCATCAAAAGGCCATACTGCAGCAATTTTTCTCCTTTGTGTTTTCTCATGGAATAATTTTGTGGTTAACAGACATTTAAAACCCTATGAGGGTTGCTATGAGTTGGACACAACTTGATGGCACCTAACTATTTTATGGCTAAAACATAACCTCTCTGAGGTTTTCCCTACAAATGTTAAGGTTTGGCACATATTCTCTTATTTTTCTATATGAGAAAAGAATAATTATACAGAAGTCAGGAAGAAACATTATGATGGTGTCTTCTCTCTCCTCCCTCCTTCCTCTCTCTCTCCCCCTCCCCCATTTTTGCCTCCCCTCCCTTTCCTTCCCCTTTCCCCTCCCTCCCACCATTCCTCCCTCCCTTTTTCTCTCCCTTCTTGTCTTTTCCCTCCCCTCCCCTCTGAAGTTCTCCCCTTCCCTTCCCCTTTACTCTCCTTTCCTTTCATTTCCTTCCTTCTCCCTTCCCCTTCCCTTCCCTTCCCTGTTGAGGAGTGAACCTTAGGTCTTGCACATGCTAAAGCATGTGCTCTGCCACTTTTGTTTTCAAAGTGATCAAAGACTGCTTACTGAAGAAGAGTTAGTATACTAAGTGACACTTTCTTTTTCCCTTAAATATCAGAATTTTTAGGATTATGTTTTGTTTTTTATTGAAACTTAAAAATATTGCTGAATATTTAGTATCAGTAAATTTTCTTTCAGAATGTTAAAGTATCTACATTTAGTTACATCTTATTCAGTTATCTTTTGTTAGTTGTTCAGGATTTCAAATGTTAAAGAAAGTGGTTGGTTTTTGGTTTTCTTGTTGCCATTTTACTACAGTTTTGATTTTGAGATTTGGTTGGTTTTCTTTTTTCTCTTTCTTTTTTATTTCTTAGCACTTTGCGCCAGAGAGCAGATCCTGTTTATAGCCCACCTCTTCAAGTTTCAGGACTTTGCTGGAGGTTAAAAGTTTACCCAGTAAGTTTTTCATATTTTTAATAGATTTTGAAATCAAAGTCGTCTTCCTTTTTTTTTTTTTAAGGACTCTATAGCATACTAGTTCACTTTTTAGTGGAGTAAGGAAATTAATGACAATTTTGTATTTCTTAATGGGATATATTACTAAAACTATGAAAAATGAGTTAATATTGAAAGAATAAACTGACATTATTAAATTTTATTTATGGCTTGTAGAAAGATGTTTACCTTTAGAAGAAATATTTTTAATTCTTTTTTTTTTTCTTTGCAGTCCTGGGGGTTGAACCCAAGGCCCTGCGTTTGCATGCTTTGCAAATTGATTTGGAGTTTGTATTTGCATAACTTCTTATTTTCTTTTTAGGATGGAAATGGAGTTGTGCGTGGTTACTACCTATCTGTATTTCTGGAACTTTCAGCTGGTTTGCCTGAAACTTCCAAGTAAGAGATGTAATTAAATAATAATCCTAATGTACATTGAATATCTCCCCCTAGAAGTTTTTGCTACTTTTGTTAATTGCTGTATTGTTTGTTTGTTCTCTTTTTCCCTTTACTGCCATTTCTTTTCCTTTCTTTTCTTTTCTTTGTCTTGCAGTGCGGCCCAGGCTGCCTCAAACTTGAAATCTTCCTACCTCTGTTTCTGAGTGCTGGGATTACAGACTTGCACCACCACACCCAGTTTGTATTGTTATTTCTGTGAAGATGTACACTAGTATGGAATCCTTGATATAGTATGTTGTCATAGATTGGCTGTTCTCAAAACTATTTTCTCATAGGATTCTTGCTACTGTTAAAACGTATTGGGAACCCCAGAGAGTTTTTCTTCATATAGGTTATATTGTCATCTTCTGAATTAAAAACTAAAGCTGAAAAATTTTTTAAATTCATTAATCTATTATTAAATATTAACAAGCCTATTGCATATTGTCTGCAGTCATAGCACCCTGGCATCTGATCCCAGCTGATCTCAAATGCTAAGCAGGGTTGGCCTGGTTTGTCTTTTGATGGGAGTCTGCCTGAGAATACCAGGTTCTGCAGGCTAGTGAGAAGGACCTGGCAATGTACTCCTGAAACAATCTGCCATTGAAAACCCTATGAATATCAGCAAAGCACTGACAGTAGTACCGGGCATGGCAAAGTGTCAGGGAGTGATTTGTTCTGTCATACATAGAGCCGCTATGAATGGACCCAACTTGACGGCACCTAACAACAGTTGCATATTAGCATAAATAACATTTCTAATGAAAAGTAGCCTGCAGCTGTACCACTGTGGCATCGGATCCTGTCAGATCTCGGCAGCTAAGCAGGATTGGGCCTGGTTAGTACTTGGATGGGAGACTCCCTGGGAAACCCCCCCACACACACACCAGCTGTAGGCTTGGGAGAAGGACCCAGCAACCCACTCCTAAAGAATAGTCAGCTGTTGCAAACCATATGAATGGTAGAGAAGCCCTAACAATAGTGTTTCCCCTATTATACATAGGGTCTCTATGAGTTGGACACCGACTTGACGGCACCTAACAGCAACAACAAAACAAATGAAAAGTAACTATTTTCCAAATATAAAATATTCATTGAGAAAATTTATGTTACTTGCATTTTTAGAAATTTATTTAGTGTTTGGCTCAAAAGAAGGCAACTGGAGTCTCACATCTGCTTATTTATTTAATTTCTTGCAGTAAGTTGTTTTAGTTGATATGGATGATATACAGATGTGTGTGTGTGTGTGTGTGTGTAATTTGGTATCACAAATTTTGAATACACTTAGTTTTTAACTAAATTTCTTTTAAATAAGATATAACTCATGTACCAACATAAAATACACCACTTACAAAGGCATAATTCAGTGATTTCAAGTAGATTCACAGAGTTCTGCAGCTATCACAGATAGTCCAATTTCACAAAATTTTCATTACCCCAGAAAGAAACTCTGTTCCAACTAGAAGTTACTTCCCAGTCTCTTTCTTCCGCCCCTGGCAAGCACCAATCTACTTTTTAATGAGAAATATTTTAAGAAATAATTTAAAATTGTGTAACTTCTTAGATATTATGGCCAAATCTAAAGAAGCAGTCATTGTCAAATGTTATTTATGATGTGAAATCTGGAATCATATTAGTGAATTTTTTACAGTGTTACATAAACATCTGTTGACTTGTTATCGTATATGTGCTTATAGCCTGTAGCCATAGTCCCCTGGCGTCCAATCTTGTCAAATCTCAGAAGCTAAGCAGGTTCGGGCCTGGTGGGTACTTGGATGGGAGACCATCTGGGATACCATGTGCTGTAGGCTTGGGAGAAAGACCTGACAACCCACTCCCAAAAAACAGTAAGCCATCGAAAACCCTATGAATGGCAGAGAAGCACTGACGATAGTGTCGGTCATGGCAGTGTCAGGTAGTATTTCATTTGTTGTACATAGGGTCACTGTGAATCAGACCTGACTCAATGGCACCTAACAGCAAAGAAAATGTGCTTATAGCTAATGTTCAAGGGCTGAATTTACCCGTTTTCCTGCAACAACCAGCAAAAAACATTTTCTAGATGAAGCATCAAGATGATTCTGGAGAAATAAGAAATACAGGGATTAAGTTGGTGATTGCTCTGCTTCAACACAAAGTTGGGGGCCTGAGGTAGGCTCCCTTAGTTGAGAAAGTAGTGCTGAGAATCCATTAACATCAACATAGCTAGAATGCATTGGGCAGAATACCAGAGGAGACAGAGTGACATGGACAGAAAAATTCAGAGATTTGTATTAGGTTCCTTTTGAGTATTCAGTAGGGTTCTTACCAGGGTATACTAGTGAGTGAACTACTGGATATTGGGGGTAAAAGCTATCTGAAAGAATTAGAGGCAATAGTTCCTGGTGGTCACACAGGGCCAAGTGCTGTGCCTGTTTTCACCAGGGGTAGGGAAACTTTTAATTAATGGTGCACTGGGTAGAGTACTGAGGAAGTTTTTCCTTCAGTAGTGAGGAACAGTTAGCCCTAAGGTGAATGCTGCTCTGGACCCATCTAACAAATGAAAGCAGTGCCTAAATGAGTCAGATTTTTTCCAGGTAACTTTCAGTTTCCTGGAAAGAATTCATGAAAACTAATATGATTGCAAAATAATCCAACAGAGTAAAATTTACAGTGTCTCGTGTTTAAAAATGAAGGGATATGGAAATAAGAAAAACCAAAAACCCTGCTGGTCTTGATGACGCATGATTGTAATCCCAGCATCTCTGGAGTCAGAGGCATGAGGATCATGAGTTCAAGGCCAGAGGCAGCCTTTGTAACTTAGTGAGACCCTGACTCAAAAAAAAAAAAAAAAATGGGCTGAGGGTACAGCTGAGTGGTAGAGCACTTATTAAAGTATGTTCGAAGCCATATGTTCAAGCCCCAAGTACCACAAAAATAATTAATAAATAATTTTAAAAATATTATATACAAAGGCTATTTGAAACATAAGTTTGTTTCCATTGGTTTTCTGTCACAGCAACATAACCATCTAATACAGTGACTCAATAAAAATGAATTGAGAATATACCAGAATTTGTAGTATGTTGCTAAAGTATTAAGTAGTGGAAATTTATACCACCAAATGTCTATATAAAAGAAAAGCAGGTAAATCTGAAATCAGTAACCTTACTTTTATTTTTATAAACAAGATAAAAAGGTGAAGTTAAATGAAAGATTAAAGCAGGATCCAGTGAAGTAAAAAAGCAAAACCAATAGAGAAATTCATTTAAATCAAAAGAAAACAAAATTTGAGAACTATGTGATATTCAGAATTACAATGCTGCAGTAATCAGAATAGCATAGTATTTCTATATGGATAGGCAGTTAGATCAGAAGACTAGAATAGAGTCCTGGAATAAATCCATACACATAAAGACAACTGATTTTTGGCAAAGATACAAAAGCAGGGCCATGGAGAAAAGGTAGTATTTTCAACACATGGTGCTTGAACATTTCAGTATCCCTACACAAACAAATTAATTTGGAGCCATAACTCATACTACTGTATATACATAAATTAACTCAAAGTTGATCATGGACCTAAATTTAGATGCTAAAACTACAAAACTTACAGTAGAAAACATAGGAGAAAATGATTTGTGGATGGTTTCTCCCATTCCATAGATGGTCTTTTCACTTTCTTGACTCTGTCTTTTGATGCACAAAAGTTTATAGACTATTATTTTTATTTTGAAAATTTTGTATAATAGGATATGGAAATCAGAATGTATTGGCTTTCCCAATATATACTTAGTTTCTATTAAAAAATTTAGTAGCTTTGAGTTTCTGAATGCTCAGTAAATTGCCTTTTATTATAACTTGTATTGGAAAAATATAGCAAAGCATTTTAAATTTCATATTTTAAAATTGCATGATGATAAACCTCAAAGGATAATAGAATATTCATATGTGAGGAAATATACCATAACTAATGAAATATGGAAAAATACACGGTATTAGTAAAACAAAGCAACTTTGAAGCACTTATTTACTCAGAATTTATTATTTGAGGTGCTGTTCCTGATATATTTTATGAAGAAAGCAGGACCTAATGCCAATCATGTTTTAGTGAGCCAGTCAAAATACTCCTATTTTTATAAATTATATAATCCTTTTTTGAAAGATATTTAACTGTGTATAGCGATAAGTTTCTTCTCAGGTAATTGCTTAATGACCTTAATGTTTAGATGCATCTTTTATTCTTACTTTATTGACTATATTAGTGGTCCCTTTTTCAATTATAGATATGAATATCGTGTTGAGATGGTTCACCAGTCCTGCAATGATCCTACCAAAAATATCATTCGAGAGTTTGCATCTGACTTTGAAGTTGGAGAATGCTGGGGCTATAATAGATTTTTCCGTTTGGATTTACTTGCAAATGAAGGATACTTGAATCGACAAAATGATACAGTGATTTTAAGGTAATAGGAAACATGATATTCTGCATTTTATCATAGGGGAATAATGTCATCAAAATGTTAATTTAAAGCCCATTCATTTAACAAAGATGAATACAGAAATTTGTTTCTACTGTAATCTTACTGATTTCTTCACTGTTTCAAGATTTCTATGTAGTCAAGTGAATAATAAAAGTCAAAACTTTGTTTGACATCTAGTTATCAATTACATTAAAAGGAACTATTACAGGTTAAACATCCCAAATTAAAAAAAATCTGCAATATTCCAAAATCCAAAATTTTCAAAGTGTTACAAGTAGAAAATTCCACAGCTGACGTTATATGAAGGGCCATAGTCAAACTGTTGTCATTTTGTTAGGTGACACTGAGTCGGGTCCGACTCATACCAACCCTTATAGGGTTTTCAGTGGTCCCCTTATGTGCATAGGCTGCAGGTAATTTAATAGAATATTTTTAATGCAGCTATGGTCTGGGGTTTAGCTCAGTTGGTAGAGTGCTGCTCCACACTCTGAGGACCCAAGTTTGATCCCCAGCACTGTAAAAATGGGAGAAGGGTATGGTAATCCATTCCCGAAGCAATCCCGAAACAATCAGCCATTGAAAACCCTATGAGGGTCGTTGTGAGTTGGACCTGACTCAGGGGCACTTAACAACAACAACATGCATATAAGGTGTCATGTAAATTTGAATAGTGATGAAGCCTAAGAATAATCAGGAATCAAATGCGTATTAGTCTCTTCATTTGACAGTATATTTAAGTGACTAGTTTTACAAGCATAATTTTGCAAAATGACTTTCAGTTTCTAGATAATAGCAAATTACAGGTAGGAAAACAGTGATGAAAGTTGATGAAAACCAATAAGTAATACTTGATGTGTTATTTGCAAGAAGAAATAAACTGTAAACACTGACTATAAAACAGTAGCCTTGTTTAATGTTGGAGTTGTCTCTATAGGTCAGAAGTTTTGGAGCACCCTTGAATAATGTTGTAATTTAATGATGAAGATGAGAATTTTAGTTTTAAAGGAGTATGTTCTGAATTAAGAAGTTTCAAGTGTTTGATGGTATAGAAATACTCTCTCAAAATAATGAAAAAATATTCCCCTTGAGTGAGCTAACATACTTCTAAATTTCATTCTGAGCTCTTTGTTCCTCATCATGCTGGATAAATGAGTTTCTATCATATAAATATTCACTATTGCATGTTCTTAAAAAAGAGGTGGAAAAAAGAATATAATTTTCAGTTTAGGAAAAAGCATTGATAAGTTTTTATTGTCATTTCTTTTGGGAAGAATTTTTAGTTCTATTTTATAACCTTTCAGATTTTTGTTTTCTTTTATTCACCAAGAGAAATAATTTGTTGGTATTTCATGTTGCATTTATAGAATTACAAAAGTATTCAAACATCAACTCACCTACTTACAAAATAGTCATTTTTAAATAGTCTTAAAAGACCAAATTACATGCCAAAAGAGACTCTGAAATTTGCCCTTGAACATTGACCAGCTAAAGCAAAAGGAAGACATGATAAAGTTAAGGAGCTAGACAGAAGATTTCAAAAGGCAGCTCAAGAAGACAAAATCAAGTATTATAATGACGTGCAAAGAGCTGGCAATAGAAAACCAAAAGGGAACCACACTCTTTTTTTCAAGCTTAAGGAATTGAAGAAAAAATTCAAGCCTTGAGTGGTAGTAGCAAAGGATTCTACAGAGAAAATATTAAAATGACCCAGGAAGCATCAAAAGAAGAACATGTATCATGATTGGAGAAAGACTCATTAACAACCTGCATTATGCAGATGACACAACTCTGCCTGCTGAAAGTGAAGAGGATTTGAAATACTGATGAAGATCAGAGAACACAGCCTTCAGTATGGATTGCACCTTGACATCCAGAAAACAAAAGTCCTTACAAGTGGGTCAGTAAGCAACTTCATGCTA
The DNA here is from genome assembly GCA_007922755.1 of Pedetes capensis. Taxonomy (NCBI): domain Eukaryota; kingdom Metazoa; phylum Chordata; class Mammalia; order Rodentia; family Pedetidae; genus Pedetes; species Pedetes capensis. Next base: position 48,798 of record VMDO01005795.1, on the reverse strand, counting down.
AATGGAGAAAAGATTGAGGCAGTCTTAGATGTTGATTTACTTGATTCTACAGTCAACACCCATAGAGTCAACAGTCAATAATTCAAAAGACACATTGCCTTGGGAAAAGCTTTTGCGAAAGACCTCTTTAAAGTGTTGAAAAGTAAAGATGTCACATTGAAGATGAAGGTGTGCCTAACTCATGCCATGGTATTTTCAGTCACGTCATATGCTTGTGAAATCTGGACATTGAACAATGGAGACAGGAAAAGAACTGATGCTTTTGAATTATGGTGCTGGAGGAATCTATTGAATATACCATGGACTGCCAAAAGAACCAACAAATCTGTCGTAGAAGAAGTGCAACCAGAGTGCTCCTTGGAAGTAAGGATGACTAGACTGCATCTTACGTATTTTGGACATGTTGTCAGAAGGCACCAATCCCTGGAGGACATGATGTTTGGGAGAGGGGCAGGTCAAGGAAAAAAAGGAAAACCCTCAACTAGATGGATTGACACAGTATCTGCAACAATGGGCTTAAACATAAAAAATATCATGTGCTTGCCACAGAATCGGGGAGTGTTTTGTTGTACATAGGGTTGGTATGTGTTGAACCTGACTCGATAGCACCTAACAACAACAATGCCAAATTTCTCTCCCTATTATAGTAATGTCAAATCTTTCTGATGGCATTCTGTATGAATTTCCTTTTTTAATGCAATTTAACCTGACTCTAGTATTTACAACAAAACCATTAGTTACATACCATACATTAGTATAGAACAAATTCTTATTGTAATGTTTAATTATCACTTATTTAGTGACATTTATAGAGTCTGTACCATATGCCTGGCACTAGGATGATAATGTAAGACATGTTGTGGGTTTTTTGTTGTTGCTGTTTTTGTTTTGTTTTGTTTTTGGTACTTGAGAGTTGAAACCAAGGCCTTGCACATACATTGCAAGTTCTCTACTGCTGGGCTGCACCCCCAGCCCACTTTTTATTTTTTGTGTTGAGTCATAGTCTCACTAAGTTACACTGGCTGCCTCCGGCCTTGAGCTCATGATCCTCCTGTCTCTTCCTCCTAAGTTGCTGGGATTTTAATTATATGCCGCTGTACCCAGCCTTTCTTGATGTTTTTGTCATTATATGTGTACTGTAGTTTTTTTCACAGTAAGTTGAGTTATATTAAAAAGATGGTGGTGTTTAGGTGCTGTTGAGGTGGGTCTGGTTCATACCCAGAGATTCTTTTATTTAATAAACATTTTAAAAATATAGATAACTGTGGATACATTAAGATCTTATTTATCCATTAATATGATTTAATATAAATACTGTTTTTCTCTTAATCCCAGCTGAAATTTGCTATATTATTGATATGGGAAGTTTCTATTATAAACTATCTAAAGAGATTGAAGATATTATTTATTTAGAGAATGTAACTCTTTAGGGGGTAGTAAAGCAATCCTGGGTGGTTGACCTAGTACATATGTTCTGGTTTTGGGGGGTTCCTGTTGTTGTTTATTTGTTTTCTTTTGAGACAGAGTCTCACTCTGTAGCCCAGGCTGTCCTCAAACTCGCCATCTACCTGCCTCAGCGTCCCAAGTACTAGGATTATAGGTATGTGCTTTCACACCCAGGTGTGAGTTTTCCTGTTGTTAGGTGCTGTCAAGTGAGGTCTGACTCATAGCAACCCTTTGTACAACAGAATAGAAACACTCCCCAACATGGTGCTATGCCTGGCACTATGTCAGAGCTTCACTGCTATTCATAGGGTTTTCAGTGTGGTGCTGGGGATGGAACCCAAGGCCTCACAATATGCAGGGCAGCACTCTGAGCTGAGCTAAGCGCCAGCCCCTGAACTTTCCTGAGGTTTAGGAAATATAGGAATGTGGGATGGAATAGGGAAATAAAAAGTACAGTGGTTAAAATAGACTTTGCAAGCCAGGTGACATGGCTCACACCTGTAATCCCAGCAACTGAGGTAGGCTGAGGCAGAGGATCACAAGTTCAAGGCTAGAGGCAGCCTACGCAATTTAGCAAAACCCTATCTCAAAAAATATAAACAGGGCTTGAGGTGCAGCTCTGTGGTAGAACCCTTGCCTAGCCTGTGTGAGTCCCTGGGCTATATCCTCCCCGTAGTTTGTTGTTATTAGGTGCTGTTGAGAATCAAGTCTGACTCATAGTGACCCTATGTAGAACAGAAGGAAACCCTCCCTAACACTGTGGCATGCCGGACACTATGTCAGTGCTTCTCTGCTATTCAGGGTTTTCAGTGGCTGATCGTTTCAGGATTGTTTCAGGACTGGGCTGCCAGGTCCTCCTCCTATTTTTGCAGTGGTAGAGATTGAACCCAGGGGAGAAAAAAGTTTGCATATTTTACTAGGGGTGGACTTACACAAAGGGGTAGGAAAGTGCTATCTTCCTTCTTCTTGCATAATATCGTCCTCTTTCCCAATTCATGATCATCATATTTGCATTTGTAGGTTAGCTTAGGAGTTTAATGCTGACATACGGTGTTATTTCTAGAAAAGTACAGTTTAAATTTGGACAGGTGACTTTTCAGAATTTTATGTCATGATTTGTGGATTACATGTATAAACAATGAATTCTAGGAGCTTTGAGTTCATTTGAATTTTAGCCTTATAATTAGATAAAATTATAGAATTCACAGATTCAAGGCTAGATTTATAATATTTTACTATTTGGATCAGTTTTTCATGTGGTGCTATTCTTTTTAAGGTTTCAGGTACGTTCACCAACTTTTTTCCAAAAATGCCGGGACCAGCATTGGTATATTACTCAGTTGGAAGCTGCACAGACTAGTTATATCCAGCAAATAAACAATCTTAAAGAGGTAAGAAAGTAACATCTATTTCTGGTTTAGTGCTTTGTATTGTCCTTTTTGCCCATTACATTTGAAATTAGATTTTGGATATTTGTTGCTCTTTTATTTTGTAGAAAGTAATCCAATTATCTTATTTTCTTGTTTACCCCCTTTTGAATCCCTAGGTTCTACACTGTCCAGTTTATTAACCTTTAGCCACATTTGGCTAGGTCAGTTTGACTTAATTAAAATTAAAGATACAATTCCTTGGTTTCAGAAGGCACATTTCAAGTGCTTGTATTGGGCATTGCTGATCTAGAATAGTTCCATTATTACACAAAGTTGTATTGCAGAGGGCTGCCCTAGCTTGGGGTAACAATGTTATTCAGTGACTAAGGTAACTCTCTTCTACAGGCTGTCTTAGATTTAAAGGATTCAGAGCTAAAGTAATTGAGAGTTTCCTCATTTTAAACTATCAGTACTATTGAATGAGCCCCAGGAAAGTTCTTTTTAAATGAATTTTTATTTTACAATGATAAAATTTTGTGAGGAATTTTTCTTCATTTGAACTTTGGATCAGGGTGGGAGGTTTGGGGTGTTAGAAGTGGTTAGTAGATAAGGGGAGGAAAATGTGAATAAAATGTGTATTTTTGGAGAGATTTTAAGTGTACTATTTGAAACTACCAGGGCTGGACATGTAGCTCAATGGTAGAGTGCTTTTCTGGCATGCATAAGGCCTTGGGTTCCATCCTCAGCACCACCAGAAAAGCTTACATGTATTCTCTATAAGGTTTACAAGTTGTGTATGTAAACCAAGTGCAGTGGTGCACACCTGTAATCCCAGTGGCTCTGGAGGCAGAGACAGGAGGATCATAAGTTCAAGACCAGAGGCAGTCTGCGTAATTTAGCGAGACCCTTGTCTCAAAAAGTTAAAAAATGGCTTGGGGGTATAACTCAGTGGTCCAGCACTTGCAAAGCATGCAAGCACGAAGCTCTTGGTTCAACCCCCAGTACCGGGGGGGGAAAAAAAAAAAAGTTGTATATGTAACTTGCACTAGACATGAAAGAACAAGGATAAAAATAAATGGCACAATTTATCTTTATCATAGATTTTTTTCATAAATGAAAAGCAGGAGAAAGAGAGTTCAAGAAATAGTTTCAGGAATATCTGAATCCATTTTTAAAACTTTAAACATTTTTTTACTGTGCAAGTTAGACACTGTTTACAATTAATATTAATTTGTATTGTTCTTGTTTTAAAAGAGACTTACCATTGAGTTATCTCGAACTCAGAAATCAAGAGATTTGTCACCACCAGATAATCATATTAGCCCTCAAAATGATGATACTCCTGAGACACGAGCTAAGAAGTCTGGATCATGCTCTGACATGCTTCTTGAAGGGGATTCTAGTACCGCTTCTGTAAGAGAGGCCAAAGAGGATGAAGAAGATGAGGAGAAGATTCAGAATGAAGATTACCATGTAATTATTAGGCCAGTTTTAGATTAATAATAGAAATGATGAGATCATGGTTTCCAACATACAACATAGGGGAAATAGTGTGCTGAAAATCTTGTCCATTGATTTCCATTATTAATTTGCATGTTCATCTATAAATGTTAATGTTTATTAACAAAAGTTAAGTGAAAGCATGTCAGGTTCTAAAAATTAGTTTATTACAGAAAGTTATACATTCTATGAAACTGATGTACAATTTAGAAACTAAACTATGTAAACAGTGGATTTTAAAATGTATCCTCTTTTCATTCATTAAACTAGTAGGTACCTTATTGCATGTTTTAGTGGAAGGATTTATAATTTGAGAGATTTCCAGGTTTTGCCTGAGCTAAACAAATACCAGAATAAGAATTCAAGAAGTGTTTGTTATTTTTAGTTAAACTAGAGCTGCAGAGAAGCCAGGTGTTTTTGTTTTGTTGTTTTTGTTTTGTAGTTGTTACTTTTGAGATAGGATACTTCAAAGAGCCAGTGGAAAGATTCAAGATGATAAGGTTATTCAAATTGATAAACTAAGGTGATAATACAGATTAGAATGAAGTAGTTAAACTTTGACAGAGTGAGTAAAAGGAATTTTGGCATTTGCATATAAAACAGCGTAAAGTTAGGGGAAATTTACTCTCATTAGGTTGCATTTTTTTTCTGTGCAAATAAATGACAATTATTTAATGTCCTTAAGGATGATAAAGCCTGCAGCCATAGCCCTGTGGCGTCCGATCCCATTAGAGATCTCAGAAGCTAAGCAGGGTCAGGCCTGGTTAGTACTTGGATGGGAGACCGCCAGGGAACACCAGATACTGTAGGCTTGGGAGAAGGACCTGGCAACCCTCTCCCAAAAATTAATCTGCCTTTGAAAACCCTATGAACAGCAGAGAAACACTGACAGTAGTGTTTCACCTGTTGTACACAGTGTCGCTATGAGTTGGGTACTGACTTGACGGCACCTAACAACATCAAGGATGATAAAGGTTAGATAGGACTTGGGTGATGGTTTGAGACATTAGTCTGAGAAACCTTACTGGAAGCTGTTGTGGAATATATGAGATATTTTCACTTGCATTGAAGCCCCAGCTGAAATTCATAAGAATTAGTACTGGTACCAGTCAGTATGGTTATGTGATTTTTCTCTATAGGACTCAGCATTGTAGGCATAGGGGCATAACTGCATTATTGTTTGATGCTTGGTTCATGGCCTTGATGGGATGACTGACTTACTAGAACAGAACTTTTATTTTCTTTGCATTGGTTTAGCATGAGCTTTCTGATGGAGATCTAGATCTGGATCTTGTGGGTGAAGATGAAGTAAACCACCTGGATGGCAGCAGTTCCTCTGCTAGTTCCACAGCAACAAGTAACACAGAAGAAAATGACATTGATGAGGAAACCATGTGAGTGTCCCACATTAACTGCCATAATAAAGTGCCTACATGGTCATTATTAGAAACATATTAACTAAGCATATAAAAATAGGGATATTGAGCAGTTTTTTCTACATGCATGTGTATCTTATATAAATAAAGGAACTTAAAGGAAAGACTGAGTCAGTAGACAGTTTCCTCTCTCCCATCTGTAGGTTCTAAGCCAAGAGTTTTTAACTTTTAGATTTAATTTTGAAATTGTATTTCACACATAAAGTTTCAAAAATATTACTTAGAATGTCCATAGTCCCTTCAGATGGATGTATTTCCCAAATGTTAATATTTTGTTTTATTGTGTTTCCTGTACGTAATTATTTTTATGAGACATTTCTGTGAATATATCTCCGTGTGTACCTCTTAAAAACAAAAGATTTTTTTTTTTTTTTTTTTTGCGGTACTGGGGGTTGAACCCAGGGCCTCACGCCTGCATGCTCTGCAGGTGATGGACCACTGAGCTGCGCCTCCAGCCCACTTTTTTACTTTTTGAGACAGGGTCTCGTTAAATTACGCAGACTGCTTCTAGTCTCGAACTTGCAATCCTCCTGCCTCCGCCTCCTGAGCTGCTGGGATTATAGGCATGTGCCACCACACCCGGCTCCAAAGATATTTCTTATATAACTTCAATAAAGTTACCAGATCAGGAAATTAACATTGACATAACACTATAACTTTTTAAAAATTTTCCAGTAATCACCTTTATCTGGTCCAGGATCCCATTTGCATTTAGTTATTTTATCTCTTTAATCTGCTTTAGTAGTTTTTGTTTTGTTTTCTCCTTTTTTTCCATGTGTAATACTTTTGACAAATATGAAGTAGTTACTTTATAGGAAGTCTTTCAGTTTGGAGTAGTCTGTTTCTTCGTGGTCAGATTGTGGTTATGCATTTTCAGCAGGAATAACCAGAGATGAAGATGTATCCTTTTCAGAGCATCAGGGGTGGAGGCATACATGACATCAATCTCCCATTATCTGTGATTAATTTTGATTACTTGATTGAGATAGTGTTTTGCCAGGTTTCTCCACTCTAAAATTACTTTTCCCGTTGTCATTAATAAGTAGCTTATAGGAACCAAGAGACTGTCAATACCCTATTTCTCATCCTACTCCTCATCCTACTTTTGCCCACTAATTTTAACATCCCTTTGATAATTCTTACTTGAAAAGGATTACTGTGTTGATTGCCAAATGATTTTCTTTTATTCCTTCTCCATTCATTAGTTGGAATTCTGCTTTGAGGAAGAGCTTTCCCCTCTCCCTCAGTAACTGATTAATTATCTAATTAATTTCATTAGAATGGATTCTTAAGTTATTAAATGGTTTAAGCCCTTACTGTCATTATTTTAGCCTGCAGCCGTAGCCCTGTGGGATCCGATCCCATCAACTCTCAGCAGCTAAGCAGGATCAGGCTTGGTTAGTACTTAGATGGGAGACCGCCTGGGAATAGCACCTTGGGAGACGGACCCTACTCCCAAAAATCAATTTGCCGTTGAAAACCCTATGAACAGCAGAGAAGCACTTACAATAGTGTTTCACCTGTTATACTGAGTCGGACACTGACTCGATGGCACCTAACAACAACAACAACATCATTTTATTGCTCAGATTATCCCAGATTTGGCCAGTGGGAATCTGTTACAGTGAGCTTCTGTTTTTTTGTTTGTTTTTGTTTTTGGTTTTTGACATATCCCTACCATTTTAAAGCACTGTTTAACTTTATATTACAAGACACCCCAGCTTTACCTTGTATTTTCTCTATCGCAGCCCTGCATTAGTTATTTTACAAAAGAGTAAGATGAGGTTTTTGCTTGTTCTTTTGCTGTGCTGGAGATTGAACCCAGGGCTTCATGTTTGCTAGGTAAGCAATCTACTGCTGAGCTTCATGCCCCTCCCCAGGTGTGAGTTTCAACACTCTCCTTTACTCACCTCCATTCTTACAAATTGTTGTTGTTAGGTCCCATCGAGTCATGTCTGACTCATAGCAACCCTTATAGGGTTTCCAATGGCTGATTGTTTCGGGATTGCCTTGGGAGTGGATTGCCACGTCCTTCTCTGTTTTGCAGTGTTGGGAATCGAACCCTGGACCACAGAGACCTCAGAGTGGCACTCTACCGACTGAGCTAAATCCCAGCCCTTCTTACAAATTGACTCTTGGAAATAAGACCATTTTCATCTAATTTTCCTCCTTTAACATATGTAGCAAGGTGTCTAAAACAGATTAGCTTATTAAAACGTGAAGCCTGTGTTCCTTTAAGTCCCTATATCAAAAGTCATTATTACAGTGAGATTTTTAGGTATATATAGTAAAACTGGTTCATTTGAAGGAAGATTTAAAGTTGGTTCTTTTAAAGTTGCTTCTTTTAGATAGTGATTCTGTGAAGTGAAATCCAACTTGCTAATAGCTTAGGTATGCAGTTCTATCTGAATTAATTTCTTTGACTGTTAAATTTCTTGACTTTATTTCAGGATTATTCTGAGGGCAGTTAGATTTTGTTTTTATTGTGTTTTTTTTTAATTTTTAAAAATTTTTTATTTTTTGGATTTTTGAGACAGGATCTTGCTGTGTAGCATAGGCTGTCCTAGAACTCTCTGTGTAGATCAGGCTGGCCTTTAACTCACATCAGTCATCTTGCTTCAGCCGCCCAAGGGCTGGCATTATAGGAATGCATCACCATGCCCAGTGAAATTTGTCGTCATGTTTGTTACCCATTTTTAATTGGAATTATTTTTTTGGTTATTTTACTGTTGGGATTTTCCCCCAGGTGATAGAGGTCATATCCAAATCACATATGCTGGGCAAGCATTCTGCCACTCAGCTACACCCCTACCTCTTATTGACTTTTTAATGGTAAAATATACGTAACATAAAATTGATCATCTTAATAACTTGTAAGTACAGTTCAGTAGCATTAAGTGGATTCACATTGTTGTGCAACCATGTCCATCATCTGCCTCCAGAAGATTTTTTTTTATCTTCCCAAATTGAAATTCCATATCCATTAAATAACAGCTCTCCTTTTCCCTTCCCCCTCAGCCCCTAGCAACCAGTGAGAGGCCTGATATTCTAGATTTTAGTCTTGTCTTGTATAGTATGCTTTACAAATGCTTTTCCTCACTCTGTACTTTGTTTACATCATCTTATTAACAGGATCTTTTGCCGAGCATAAGTTTCAGTCTTTGAAAAATGCTTTATAGTTTTCAGAATATACACTTTTTTGCTTCTTTTCTTAAATTTATTCCTAAATATTTTATTATTTTTGATGCTACTGTAAGCAATTGATTTTTAAATTTTTTGTATTATTCCTTGTAAGTGTATAGAGAGAGAATTTTTGTAAAGTGCTTTTGTATCTTGCAACCTGACTGAAATCATGTGTTCTAATAGTTTTTTAGTGGATTCTTCTGGATTTTTCTCTTAGAATCCTGTTATCCTTGAATAGACTTACTTTCCTCATCTGAATGGCTTTTATTTCTTTTTCTTTCCTAATTTCCCTAGCTAGAATACCCAGGATAGAGTTGAGATGGTATCAGCAGACGCGCTTGTCTTGTTCCTGATGTTACAGAGAAAGCATCCTGTCTTCCCATTATTATTATTATTATTATTATTATTATTATTATTTTCGGTACTGGGGTGGTGAACCCAGGGCCTCACGCTTGCATGCTTTGCAAATGCCAGACCACTGAGCCGCACTCCAGACCTTTTTTTTTTTTTTTTTTTTTTTTTTTTTTTACATTTTTTGAGACAGGGTCTCGCCAAGTTATGCAGATTGCCTCTGGTCTCAAATTTGTGATCCTCCTGCCTCTGCCTCCCAAGCCGCTGGGATTACAGGCGTGTACCACCGTGCCCGGCCCCCATTAATTTTTAACACTGGGGTTTTTTCTTGTTGTTGTTGTTAGGTGCCGTCAAGTCATGTCTGACTCATAGCGACCCTCACAGGGTTTTCAATGGCTGACTATTTGGGGATTGCCTTGGGAGTGGGTTGCCAAGTCCTTCTCCCATTTTGCGGTGCTGGGAATCGAACTCAGGACCTCAGAGACTGCAGAGCAGTGCTCTATCAACCGAGCTAAATCCCAGGTTTTTTTTGTAGATACTCTTTATTAGTTGAGAAAAATTCCTTTCGACTCAACCATTTTTGAGTGGTTTTTTTTTTTTTTTTTTTTTTTTTTTTTTTTTTTTTTTTTTTTTTTTTTTTTTTTAATCATAAACAGAGTTGGAGTTTTTCATGTGTTCTTTTTGGATCTATTTTAGAGGGCCATGGGGTTTCTGTTTTGTTTTTTATTCTTTCTTTCTATCTATCTATCTATCTATCTATCTATCTGCACAATACTGGGGGGCTGAACCCAGGACCTTGCACATAGTTTTGCAAGCACTCTACCACTGAGCCTCCCAAGTTGCTGGGCTTAAAGGCAAGCACCTCTGTGCCTGGCTATAATTCTTTTTGTATGTTATTGGATTCCATTTGCTAGTATTTTGTTCGTGCACTTAATAGTATTACATGTTTCTTTGAAGCTGTTTTTTCTACTTTTCCTGCTAGACAAAATCTCTGAGCCAAAACTCTGAAGCTGGAGTGGGAACAAAGATGTGCTTCTCTTTTCTGCTTTAGAAGCTGAACTAACTGGGTATTGGGAGGGGTAATATCCTTATTTTTTCCTAGATTGCTTTCAGCCCAGGGACCTCTACCTTATGAATAAGCTGGGGCAAGGGTGATTTTGACTCTGTATTCTCAGTATATTGCACCCATGTAGAGCCTCTTTTCCACGTATTGGTGTGAACAGAAGAAGGGAGCCCTCATCTCTTGGCCACACAAACCCAGACCTTGGCATCAGCAGTAGTAATTGGGAGCAGAATGGAAATACTGTCTTATTCCTCCCAGAAATGTAATTTCCCCTTGGGAGCTGCAAGAAGTACGAGATGTATGTTCTTGGCCACACCAGTATGGAATGGAATTTCTTTTTCGCTGAAATAGGAGGGGAAGAGGAATGATGTTTGGTTCAGGTACCACAGATTTACCAAATTTTAGTACCTTTTTTACATAGATGTTTCAATTGCTCTGTGCCCTAAGGACTACTTCTAGGTCTTTAAGTGGTGTTTTAAGAATAATTTTCACCAGTTTCACTCCCGTGCATGTCTGCAAAGCTCCTTAGACTGTCACACTGGGAACTCATCTTAAGATTTCTTTCTTTGCTGGGTGCAGTGGTGCATGCCTGTAATCCCAGCGGCTTGGGAGGCGGAGGCAGGAGGATCACAAGTTCAAGACCAGAGGCAGTTTGCGTAACTTAGTGAGACCCTGTCTCAAAAAACAACAACAACAAAAATGGGCTGGGGGTGCAACTCAGTGGTCCAGCACTTACAGGGCATGCAAGCGCGAGGCCCTGGGTTCAATCCCCAGTACGACAAAAAAAAAAAAAGAAAAAGAAAGGAAAAAGTTTCTTTTTTTTCATTTTTTTGTGGTACTTGAGGGTTTAACTCAAGAAGGCCTCACACATACTTTTCTCTACCACTGGACTATACCCTCAGCCCATTTTTATTTATATTTGTTATTCTTGAAACAGGGTCTCGCTAAGTCACACAGCCTGCCTCTGGCCTTGAACTCTTGATATTCCTACTGCCACCTCCCAAGTTGCTGATATTACAGGTGTGTGCCACCATGTTTGGGTTAAGATTTTTTTAAATATACAAAACTAACATTGAGTTTTACTACTCCAAATAGTACTTTGCAGTTTAAAGTATTTCTTTAGTGTGAGAGACTTTGTGAGTATTAATAGGAAGCAGTACCCTTTTTTTTCTGAAAAGTTATTTTAGTCATATATGGTAATTTGGGATTTTTTTCCTTAAACATTAAAGTGTAGTGTTTTAGGCCTAATTATCATTGATTGGTGTACGAGTTCTGTAAATATGTAAGCTCATCTACTTACAGTAACTTTCCAAATTTTCCTCTTTCTTTCTTTTTTTTTTTTTTTCCTTTTTTTTGATCATCCTGCCTACATCTCCCTCATTGCTGGTATTACAGAACTGTGCCATGGTGCCCACCTGATAAATATAAATATTAATTGTATTTACTATGAGAATGAAGAGTTACCCTGTGCGAGTGATGAGTTTTATTTATTCTTAGGTCTGGAGAAAATGATGTTGAATATAACAACATGGAATTGGAAGAGGGAGAACTCATGGAAGATGCAGCTGGAGCAGGACCTCCAGGTATAGAGGCCAGGCTTCACAAGCCATTCTGTCTTCTCTCTTTGGTCTTTTCAGATTGAATCATATTTTAGTAGATGGTAGCCATTGCTATACATGGTTGATGGTGTTAGAAGTGCTATACCTAATGGATTTTTAGTGTATTAATAATGATATTTAAGATAATAATAATAGCTAACATTTGCAAAATGTTCTTATATACCAGGCACTGAGTGAAGCACTTTATATGTACTTTATCTCATTTACTTATAAAATCCTGTGAGGTAGGTTCTAATAATACCTACTGTTTTTTTGTTGTTGTTGTTTTGTTGTTTTCCTTTTTAATGGTACTTGAGGGTTGAACTCAAGCCCTCGCACATGCTTAGCAGGTATTCTACCACTGTCCTGCACTCCCTACCCCATTTTTATTTTTATTTTTTATTTTGAGACCCGGTCTCACTGAGTTACACAGGCTGCCTCTGCCCTCAAACTCACAATCCTCTTGCCTCTGCCTCCCAAGTTGCTAGGTTTATAGGTGTATACCATCACACCCTTTTCTTTTATATTTTTTGAGGCAAAGTCCTGATATGTAGCCAGGCTGGTTTTGAACTCGTGATCTTCCTGCTTCAGCCTCTGGAGTGCTAAGATTGTAAGCATGCACTACCACACTTGGCAAAATGTGCTTTTTTTTTCACTATAGATACTGATTGCATAGAATTATTTACCATATTCTCACAATGTAGTAAGTAAAAGAGTAATTGGATCCACATGTTTGAATCTAAAGATATATTGTGTACTTTCTTCTGTCTTTTTTTTTTTTTCTGTTACTTGACAGTTAAACCCATAGCCTCACACATACTTTGCAGGTGCTCTATCACTGGGCTGCACCTTCAGCCTTTTTGAGTCAGTCTTGCTAAGTTACATGGGCTACCTATGATCTCGAAGAATTTATGATCTTCCTGCCTTTGCCTTTGCCTTTGCCTCTGTCTCTGCCTCCTGAGTGGCTGGGATTACAAGTATATGCCACCGTGCCAGGTCTTTCTTTCTTATATACATAAATCTTGTACATATAAAGCCTTGGTAATAGGATAATTTGAATAGAATCATTGAATCTTGAACTTAGAAAAAACACATGTAGAGAGTTAATTTTGTAGTCTGAAAAATTCACAGACTTAATTGTCTGGTCACAAAGCTAGTTGATTGTACAGCTAGGCCAGAATCCTGGATCATGTTCTTGGATTCAGTCCCCCCCCAACAAACCACACTGTTCGTCTTGGTAAGAACTGACTTATATAATGGATGTTTCTTTTTGGTGATGGTGGTGGTTAGGTACTGTTGAGTTGATGTCCAACTCATAGCAACCCTATGTACAACAGGTGAAACACTATTGTCAGTGCTTCTCTGCTATTCATAGGGTTTTCCATGGCTGATTGTGTTTTGGGAGTGGGCTGCTGAGTCCTCCTCCTAAGCCTACAGTACCTGGGGTTACAGGCAGTCTCCCATCTAAGTACTAGCCAGGCCTGACCTTACTTAGCTTCTAAGATCTGACAGGATCGGACACCACAGTGGTATGACTGCAGGCATTTTGGTTCTTAGATCTATTTAATTATGTTATTGACTCTTGGCTAGAACAATTAAAAGCTAGCTCTGTAGCCTGGTGTGGCATGTTCCTGTAATCCTAGCACTTGGGAGGCTGAGGTAGGAGGATAGAGAGATCAAGGCCAGCCTGACCTACAGAGCAAGCTCCATTTTTTTTCTTAAAGCCAACTTTATATTACTTCCACTTTTCCATTATCTTAGTCTATTAAGTAGTAATTTATAAAAAATAAAGTTTCATTCAGCTTACAGTATTGAAAAATAGGAGCCATAGGACATAATCTTTTTTTTGGCCTTACTTCTCATCCCCCCAGTTGTGCACATTGTACACATTTGTTGCTTTTTTGTTTCTAAGGCTATGAATGGGGTTGATGATTGCTTTTGAATTCTCAGTACTCCTGAGGCTCAGTCGCTGTGCTAGTGTGCATCTCCCTGACTTTCTGGTTCTTTGTGCTTTTCATCATGAACCTGAACCTCTTAAGAGAGAGATCTGTAGCTGGGCACAGTGGCACACGTCTGTAATCTCAGTGGCTCAGGAGGTGGAGGCAGGAGGATCGCAAGTTCAAGACCAGAGGCAGTCTGCGTAATTTATCGAGAGCCTGTCTTAAAAAAAGTTAAAAAGTGGGCTGGAGGTGCAGCTCAGTGGTCTAGCACTTGCAAAGCATGCAAGCACAAGGCCCTGAGTTCCACCCCCAGTACCGCAAAAAAAAAAAAGAAGAGAGAGAGAGAAATCTGTAGGCAAGTATTCAAACATTAACCAGGTTTTTTCTTTTACCCAATACTTAAATTTGTGCAAGCATACACAATATATTTTCTAAATCTTTTGTTTTTCAGGTGGTAGCCACGGCTATGTGGGTGCCAGTAGCAGAATGTCAAGAAGAACACATTTATGCTCTGCCGCTACCAGTAGTTTATTGGACATTGATCCTTTAATCTTAATACATTTGTTGGACCTTAAAGACCGGAGCAGTATGGAAAATTTGTGGGGCTTACAATCTCGTCCACCTGCTTCTCTTTTGCAGCCAACAGGTAAAATAATAACAATAACAGATTGCCTTTTTTCTGTGGTTCTCTAAAAGAACTATTGAATTTCCATCCAAGTATTTCATCTAAGTGTTGGAGCATAGTGTATTTCTGTAGCACATTTATTTTTATTGCATATCATTGGAATGATGTGTCAACCCCAATAAAAAACTTTTTGTAGTGCTGGTAATTGACCCCCAGTCCTTGTACATGAGATGTGCTCTACCACTAACCTACATCTTTAGGCCCCAAATGATTATTTTTTTGTTACTGCTCAAGGATGTTATGTGCAAAAAATAAAAAATTTAAATGCCTGTAAGGTTTTAACGCCTGGCTCATGCCTGTAATCCCAGTGACTCGAGAGGATCCCAAGTTTGAGACCAAAGGCAATCTGCATAATTTGTCGAGACCTTGTCTCAAAAAGTAAAATTGGGCTGGGTGCAGCTTAGTGGTACAGCACTTGCAAAGCATGTAAGTGCAAGGCCCTGGGTTCAGCCCCTAGTATCACCAGAAAAAGAAGAAAAAAAAAAAGGTTTTAGCATTGGAGTGAAAGGGGAATTGGAAATTTGGTCACAGACTTTGATGTACTTGAAGAAGCTTTATGAATAGAAAAAGAATTGATAAAAGATAAAGAAGTCTCCCAGGGTATTTAAGTGTGTATTATTTAAAACAATATGTATTTGTATTGAACACTAGTCCACATTATCCATAACGCTGTGATGTTGCTTTGGTATTGTGACTTATGGATTCCCTAAAATAACGTAATGTATGCAAAATAAGTCTCATTCTCATAGTTTTGGAGTTTGTTTTTATTACCTTTTCCCATGTAGAGTTAAGAAATAAATTCTGACAAAGACAAAAAAAAAAAATAGTTTTAGGGCTGAGGTGTGGCTCAGTGGTAGAGCACGTACCTAGCCCACACAAGTCCCTGGGTTCGCTCCCCAGCACTGCAAAACAAAACAAAAAAAGAAAGTTTTAAATAATTTCCCACTTGGTGGCGCACGCCTGTAATCCCAGCAGTTTGGGAGGCAGAGGAAGGAGGATCGCAAGTTCAAGACCAGAGACAGTCTTCGTAACTTAGACCCTGCCTCAAAAAAGTAAAAAAATGGGCTAGGGGTGCAGCTCAGTGGTCCAGCACTTGCAGAGCATGCAGGCGCGAGGCCCTGGGTTCAACCCCCAGTACCACAAAAAAAAAAAAAAAAAAGAAAGAAAAAATAATAATTTCCCACTGATATTGTTAGTTTCACATCTGAAACTAATAGATAATTTCACATCTGAAGCACAGTTATTGTCTTTGTCTTATAGAGTTTTTCTGAGGTGATGTCTAAATGGAACTATGTCTAAATTGAACCTGGAAAAGGGTTGTTGGCTCATGCTTTGAGGATCATTTGTGTTACTGTGATAAGATGGAGATTTGTATAGCCCAGTCTGAACTTTCTGAAATTCTCAGAAACAGCTTTTTTGGACAGTGAAGGATTTACCATTAAAAGCTACATTTTAGAGCCAGGCATGGTGGCACACCTATAATCCCAGCACTTGAGGGGCTGAGGGGGGAGGAGCAACCTGAATTCGAGGCCAGTCTGTGCTACACAGCAAGTTCTAGGCCACAATGGCCTACACAGTGAGAACCTGTCTCAAAAAAAATCAGATCAAATCAAAACAAAAGCTACATTTTATTAAATTTTTTTGTTTTGTTTTTTAACAAGACTTACTATGTAGCCCAGGGTGCCCTGGAACTCACTATACAGCTCAGGCTGTCCTGGAACTCTAAAAGCTACATTTTAAAACCAGTACCACAAAAGAAAAGAAAAGAGAAAAAATGAAGCAAGGAAGGAAAGAAAGAGAGAAAAAAAGGTTGTACTCAAACTCTGGAGAAGATACTAATATGTAATTAAGTGTCTTAAAATTTTTTCTTACAATATGGCAGTGGTACTATTTGAAACTTGACTAAGTTAAGGTTTATAAGACTGGCAACTAATTGTGATGTGGCAAAGAGAGGACTGAAGTAGCTAAGGTGATTAGGAGAAGGATGGCAGTATTGACAGATCCTAGTCTAAAGAAGTTGTGGCGAATTGTTACTCCTGAAAGCTGTGGCTGCATAATGTAAAAAATGCATTACAGATGGTACTCACTTCTAATTAACCTTTTAACTTAGCGCATTCAGGAAACCTCATATTCAGCACAGGATCCCTGACTTGTTAGGTTCTGCTGAGTCCATAGCACCTTACACTTCTCTGTCTTTGCACTTACCAATATTGAAATAGATTATTATTCATTTTTTTCCCAGCTGGTTTGTGAGCTTTGTGAGATTAAAGACTGAGAGTTTATCTTGTTCATTGCATTCACTACCTAGTGCAGTGCTTAGTATTCAGAAAGGCTTACTAAATGTTTATTGACTAATTATCAGATTATGGGGGTTTATCTTTTTGTATTTTCCCATTACAGATTTTTGCTTATACCCGAATTCTCATTCCTCTTCTTGTCAGTTTTTAGTGGAAATAAACTGAATCACCCTGCAGAGTGAATTAACACAGATTTTCACATTTGTCCATGTAGATGTGGAGTAGAAGCCACAAAGATTTTATTAAGCAAGCATTTTGAGTATTTTCATGCTTAGCCTAAAATACAAAGATCACTAAGATCTGATCTCCACCTTTAAGTTGTTTATAGTCTATATGTTTGTTTTTCCTACTGTAATGTAAATTCAACAGAAGTATGCCTGCAGTTGTACCACTGTGGCGTCCAATCCCGTCAGATCTCGGAAGCTAGGCAGAGTCAGCCTTGGTTAGTACTTGGATGAGAGACCACCTGGGAACACCAAGTGCTGTAGATTTGGGAGAAAGACCTGGCAATCCACTCCCAAAAAACATTCAGGCATTGAAAACTCCATGAATAGCAGAGAAGCAGTAATAATATTGTTTTGTATGTTGTACATAGGGTCATTGTGAGTTGGATACCGACTTGATGGCACCTACTAACAACAACAACAACAGTGTAAATTCAACAGAAGTATAATCTGTATACTGTACAAATTTAAATAAGAATTGATTTATGAGGAGGCAAGCAGTTGGTGGCACAGGTGCCTGAAGGTGGGAACATTTCAGATTATATCTGATGAGTTTGGGTTGGTAGAGAGAGCAAATAGAATAGGACATGTGAAAAGAATGGAAGTGTGATAGAACATGCCCCATCAATAAGAGTTGCAAGTATAGTTGGGCATCCCTAATCCTGAAATCTGAAATGTACCAAAATCCAAAAATTTTTGAGCAGTGACATGATGTTTAAGCCATTTTGGATTTTGGAGCATTTCAGATTTTAGATTTTTCAATTAAGGAAGCTCAGCTGATAGGGTCTTTGTATCCATTCCAAAATCTGAAAAACTCCAAAATCCTAAACACTTCTAGTCCCAAACATTTTAGATAAAGGATACTCAACCTGTCACTTCAAAAGATGGAAGTATGTTTGGGATAGAGGTAGAAGATAAAACCAATGACAGATAAGATTATTATTGGTTGTTAGGTGCCACTGATTCAGGTCCAACTCATAGCGCCCTACGTACAACAGATCAAAACACTACCTGATACTGTGCCATGCCCAGCACTGTGTTAGTGCTTCTCTTCTATTCGTGGGATTTTCAGTGGCTGATTGTTTGGAATTGTTTTGGAAGGGGGCTGCCAGGTCTTTCTCTGGTGCTGGGGATCAAACCCAGGGCCTCTGAGATTGCAGAGCAGCACTCTACCAACTGATCTAAACCCCAGCCCAGCAAATAAGGTAGAATCAGGTAATACAGGGCCTTTTCTACTATGCCAGTACTTTCCTAAGTGGTTTAGAATGCCATGTGATGATTCTAAGCAGAAAGTAAATATCTCATTTGGGGTATAGAAAACCACTCTGGCATCTTGGTAGGCAATGAATTGGGTAAGAAATATGTTGCAGTGCTTTCGTGCACACTGCATCTTCTAAGCCTCATAATAACCCTGTTACTATATTATTATTATTTTCATTGTACAAATAAACAAATGGGACTCAAAGTTGATAACTTACAGAAAGTTGCAGTAATTAAATGGTAGATCTGAGACCAAATCCTGGCTTTTTTTAGAATCATCTAGTGAATGTTTTCAACTGCAAGTAACAAATTGCTACTAAATTGTGGCTTAAGTGATGTTGTTGTTAGGTGTAGTGGAGTTGGGTCCAACTCATAATGACCCTGTGTACAACAGATGAAATGCTACCAGATACTGTGCTATGCTTGGCACTATTGTCAGTGCTTCTCTGCCATTCATAGGGTTTCCAGTGGCTGTTTTTTTGGGTGTGGGCTACCAGGCCCTTCTCCCAAGCCTATAGCACATGGTATTCCCAGACAGACTACCATCCAAGTACTAACCAGGCCCAACCCTGCTTAGCTTCCGAGATCTGAGGAGATCAGATGCCAGGGGGCTATACCTGCAGGCAGCTTAAGTGATAAAGACAATTATTATGCATACCAATTTTGGAGGTGGGTGATTCCAGATATTATCAGGTAGTTGGAGGCAGAGCATTAGATAGTTTTCCTCTGATATTCTTGAGTTTTCTCTTATGGTGACAAGAAAGCTGCCACAGTTTCAGCTATCACATGTTTATTTGTAAGAATGTATCACTAGTAGGGAGAGAAAGATGGCATTGCTGGGTAGCATGACACACACCTGTAATCCCAGTGACTTGGGAGGCTGAGGCAGGAGGATCATGAGTTCGAGGCCAGAGGCAAACTGTGCAATTTAGCAAGAACTTGCCTCAAAATAAAATATAAAAAAGGGATAAGGGGTGTAGCTCAGTGTTAGAGTACCCTAGGTTCAATCCCTCAGTACTACAAAAAAATGGGTGGGGATACAGAGAAGAGACCTTATTCCATACCCCCAGAGAGCAATATTTTTTACTATCAAGATCATTCACCATAGAGGCAGACTCCTAGGTTTATAGTCAAGCTCTTCTACTTACTATGTTACCTTGACATTGTGAGGTAACTATCCTGTGTCTTTACTAATTTATAAAATTGAATTAAGAATAGTACTTATCTCAGGATTGATATGAGAGGATTGAATGACTTAGTGTTTTTTTAAATGCTGCACACATAGTAAATTCTTCATAGATATTTTTAAAATAAATAAGCATGACAGGCCAGGTGTGATGGTACACACCTTTGTGCCCAGCACTTGGGAGGTGGAGGTAGGAGAATTACAAGTTTGAGGCCAGCTTGGGCTACATAGTGAGACCCTCTCTCAAATAACCAAAAATAGCCAGGTGCAGTGGCACACACCTGTAATCCCAGTCACTCAGAGGTGGAGGCAGGAGGGTCGTGAGTTTGAGGCCAGAAGGTAGCTTGTGTAACTTAATGATACCTTGTTGTAAAATTAAAAAAAAAAAAAAAAATGCTGAGGGTGCTGTTCAGTAGTAGAGTGCTTGCAAAGCATATATGAGGCCCTGGATTCTTCCCCTCTGCTGTGCAAGACAAATGAAAATAAATAAATACAATAAAGCTCCCTAACAGGATAGAAAATCTTTCTCCAAAGTGCCCCAGCAAACTTTTAGCTATAAGGGAGTCATGTGCCCACCTTAAAAACACTGTCAAAGGGGAATGAGATCAGAATAGCCACAGACCCATATACCCTGGAGCTGAAGGAAAGTTTTAACTTTCCTGAGGACTCTGCAGCATACCAGATACCTGATCACAATAGGTTTTTGTTGGCAAGGTACAGATGGAGGAATAGCTGTTATGCAGACCACAGTGTCTACCTTTTAGTGTCCATCATCTTGTTGCATGTCAAAGCAAGTTGAGCTGTCATTTCTGCTAATAAAGGATTTGTTTATTGTCTAGTAGAGTGTTTCTTAGTCCCTGATTTTGTTTTGCTGTTGTTGAATTTGGCTTGGTAGTGGCCCACCCTCCCTTCCCCCCATCTACCCTTTATGTCTTCTTACTCCTCCAGTTTTGATTTTTTATAGACATACGTAGCTGAGGCCAGACTCAGAACTTGTGATCCTCCTGCCTCCACCTCCCAAGTGCTGAGATTATAAGTGTGCACTACCATGCTCAGCCAATTTAGTTCTTTCTGCTTTGAGTTTTTATAATGGGTCTTTTGATAGCAGGTCTTACTGTGTTGCCCAGGCTGTTCTTAAAATCCTGAGCTCAAATGATCCTCCTCCCTTAGGCTTCTGAGTAGCTGGGGCCACAAGCACATGCTACTGTTCCTGGCTAATGTACTTTTACTTCCAGAATATTTATCTTGTTTTCTTTTCTTAAAATAGAACAGACATATATTTCCTTTGCTTGTGCTTCTCTTTAATATTTGGGTAGGAGGAAAAATTAAAAACAACTTCAGTTACTTTCTCTAGGAAGAAATGAATACTGTCACATTGGTAACTGCAGAGTTTGAATGGAAATTCTTTTATGACATCCGTGTGTGTGTGTGTGTGTGTGTGTGTGTGTGTGTGTGTGTGTATTTGTTTCAAGACAAAGTCTTGCTGTCTGTCCCAGACTGGCCTGGAACTCACTGTGTAGCCCTGACTGGCCTCAAACACTCAATCCTCCTGCCTGAGCTTCCTGATTTCTGGGAATACAGGCATGAGCCGCCATACCCAGCTCAACAATTTATAGCAGATTTAACTTGGCTTCTAGGTTTTTCTTTGTTTTCAGTTATAAGCATAAAACCTCTAAAATTTTTGAGAAAAGTGGAGTATAAAGCAAGCACAAGGCAATAGGGCAGCCTGTAAATGTAGAGTTAGGTATATAATGTAGAGTTGCGTGATCATGAGGTAACTCAATCTAACTTTAAAGTGTAAATAAAGTTAGGATAAATGTCTATCTTAATTTTCATTAATGGAATTTTTAAACTCATTCATGGCATTTAATACATACTTTTTTGTTGATACTACTTAAAATAGCTTATTTTACATATCACATTTGTACATTTGTGGTACAAAATGATGTCAGGAATGTCAATTTACATTAACATGGTTTCTCACTTTTTCTCTGAAGCATCATATTCTCGAAAAGATAAAGACCAAAGGAAGCAGCAGACGATGTGGCGAGTGCCCTCTGATTTGAAGATGCTAAAAAGACTCAAAACTCAAATGGCTGAAGTTCGATGTATGAAAACAGATGTAAAGAATACACTTTCAGAAATAAAAAGCAGCAGTGTTGCTTCTGGAGACATGCAGACAAACCTTTTTTCTGCTGACCAGGTAGCTCTGGCTGCATGTGGAACTGAAAACTCCAGCAGATTACAAGATTTGGGAATGGAGCTCCTGGCAAAGTCATCAGTTGCCAGTTGTTACATTCGAAACTGTAAGTGAAAAAGTTCCTATTAGTGTCATTTGTCACATGGTATTTGGGAGACAAGGTGACTGATTACTTTCAGGATAATAATCTATAAACATCTATTACAAGGAGTTAAGACAACAAATACAGGCAGGCTTTTTTCCCATTCAGAATTGATTCTGAGGTTTCTGTTAAATACTAGAGTTAACATTTTTTGATTGCTGGCTGAGAAGAATGTGTATTCTGTAGCTATTGGATGGAATATTCTGTAGATCACTATTAAGTCCATTTGGTCTATGGTACAGTTTAACTCTGGTTTCATTGACTTTTTTTTTTTTTTTTTTGCCTGAATATTTTATCTGTTCATAAGAGTGGGCTATTGAAATCACCTGCTATTATTGTATGTGGACTTATCTGTCCTTTTATGTCCAGCAGTGTTTGTTTTATAAAATTGGTTATACCAATGTTTGGTGCATATATAGCTACAATTGTTTTATCTTCTTAGTGGATTGTTTCTTTTAACCTTTTCTGACTAATTTTGGCTTGACAACAACTTTGTCAAATATCAGGATAGCTACTGCTGTTTGTTTTGGGCTTCTGCTTGTTTGATATATAGACTTTCATCCTTTCATTTTCTGTTTTTGTGTGTCTTTGCTGGTAAGATGTGTTTCTTGCCAACAGTAAAACCATTGGATCTTTTTTTCCCCCAAATACTAGGGGAGTTGAACTAGGACCTTGTGTATACTTTTGCAAGTGCACTGCTACTGAACTGCACCCCCAAACCCCTCTTAAAATTTTTATGTTGAGACAAATCTTGCTAAATTATGCAGGCTGCCTCTGGCCTCAAACCTGCAATCTTCCTGTCTCTACTTCCTGAGTCACTTGGGGTTATAGGCATGCACAACTATGCTTGGCGTTGAATCTTACTTTTTAATCCAATCAGCTAGTCTATGTCTTTTAATTGAAAAGTTAAGATCATTTATATGTAGGATTATTATTTAGAGAGGTTTGCCGATTCTTGTAATTGTGTTGGTTGTTTTTGTAGTTGGCTCAAATATTGTTTGTTCTTTTAGCCTCTATTCCTGTTTGGAGTTTGCTGATTTACTGAATTGGACATTATAGATTGTCAATTTTAAAAGGTAACTTTACTTAATATAATATTCTTGCTTGGCAGTTACTTACTTTTAGGGCTTGAAGGATATCATTCCATGCTTTCCTGCCTTTTAGAGTTACTGCTGTAAGGTCTCATTATTCTGATGGCTTTGCCTTTGTAAATGAGTTGGTGTTTTTCCCTTGCAGCTTTTAATGTATTTTCTTTGTTCTGTATTCTTGGCATTTTAACTATAATGTTAAAGGTTCTTTTCTGGTTGAGTCTTGGCATTTTAACTATAATGTTAAAGATTCTTTTCTGGTTGAGTCTACTTAGAGTTCTAAATGTCTCTATATGGTCAGATGTCCACATCTTTCCCTGGACTTGGGAAATTGTCTGTTATAATTTCATTGGTTTTCTCTGCTTTTAGTTTCAATCTTAGCTGCTTCTCCTACCCCCTGGATTCTTAGAGCTGGTTTCTTGATCATGTCCTAGAGTTCTTGGAAGTTGTGGTCTTATTCCTTTATTATTATTATTATTATTATTATTATTATTATTAATTATTTTACTTTACTGATACCTGAATGTAGTATTTCCTCAACCTTGTGGGCTATCTCTGATATTCTTTCTTCTTTCGATTTAGTCTATTGATGATGTTTTCACTGTTTTTTATTTATTTTTTCATATTGGTAATGTTTCTACTGTGCTTTTTATTTTTATTTTTTCATTTCCAACATTTCTATTGGCTTTTTTTCCCCTCCAAAATCTCAGATCTTTTGCTGAATTTCTCTTCTACATTGCTGACTTTGTCTTCTACATCGGTGACTATATTTCTGTCCTGAATTGATGTTCTTACTTCATCTGCTTACTCATGCCATCTTTGAAATCTTTGATGACCATTTTTACAAGTAGACTTCTGAATTCTTTGATATTTCAAATATTTCAGTATCTTTGGATTCAGTAATTGAATTATTTGGAGGGGACATGTCTTGCATTTCAACCTTGTGTTTTTATTTTGAGATTTGTACATTTGTTGGGGGTGGATATGTTTTCCAATTTTGTTTGCCATCTTCTTATTGGGAAGCTTTCTCTTGAGATCTTAATCCCCACTACCACTCAGAGAGGAGAAATAAAACCATTGTAACAGCTATGATACCAAATGAAACCAAACATAGAAATGCACTTAAAATCAATTAAAGCCAGCTACTATACCACCAATGACTATAGAACAGAAAATGGCAACAATAATATAGAGTAAGCTATGAAGTTAAACATTATTTGAGGTAAGAATAAAAACAGTAGTTGTATGAAATAGGTGAAGTTGGCATTGAAAGGGGAAAATGAAGAAGTAAGGTTAAATAAAAGAAGAAAAAAAGAATCTTAGGAAAAGAAAAATACTAGAGATAAATTTGATTGCACAATAAAAATGCAAAAACAAAATGAGGTAAACATGAGGAATCAAAAATAAAAAATTAAAGTTTTTTAAAATAGACATAATACTAAAGGATAGTAAATAGAAAAAGAAACACAAGCAGCAAAAGAAAAAAGGAAGAGAAAATCAAAAAAAGGAAAAAGAAAAAATACATTAAAAAATAAAAAAATTGAAAATAGAACAAAAGGAGAAAATGACAGAGTACTAGAGTGGTGGCTTTATGTATCATCTAATGCTGGAGTCTGCCAGGTGGAGGTGGTGGTCATTTGATATTGGGCTCTCTTTTCATCTTTTTTATCATTTATATTGGCGCTGAGTTCTGGGCCTTTCAAGGGTAGGTGTCTGACAAGGCTGCCTCACTATAGGAACTTCTCTTGGTGTATCTCTTTGTGTGGCCTCTGCTGGCCACACTCAGATTTGCAGCCTACGAGCCAGGCAGATTCTTAACATGTGTCACGGATTCCCCAGATTTTATTCCCTGGGGTGGCTAATGTCCAAGCCAGGCGATATCTCCAGAGTTTGTTGGGGCTTGGGAGAAGCAAAATAGGGCAGTGAGAACTGTATTTCAGGACTTGTCCTCAATGCTTTTGTATCCTGCCAAACATTGAATATTACGAGGGTGGGAGGAAGCTGCAGTGATCAAGTACTCTGCTCTCCCTGAGCTTCAGAGTTCTAAGTCTCACAGAGACAGCTGTGGCAGACAGCTGTTTCCAGAGGTGGACCCACCTCCTGTCCTCAGCCTCACAGTTATTAGTCACTGCAGTTCTCCTCAGGAGATTGGAATGGCTCCTCCCCACAGGGGATAGGGTCTGCCACCCACTGTGCCTTTCACTACCAGCCTCCTACTGTCTGAACTTCTCATGCAACTTTACCCTTCCTCTGAAACTGCCTGCTGCAACTGTGTCACTGCCAGAGTTGTGGCAAGTTGACCCCAGGTTCCCTGGCTTGTGATGGTTTCTTATTTTCAGGCCTGCAAGTAGCTCAGTCAAAGACAGTATGTTCATTCTTAGAGGTATGTGACTGTTCACAGCCCTTTAAGACATTGTTGTTAGGTGCCATCAAGTTGCAATCTTGTGTACAACAGATGAAACATTATTGTCATGCTTCTCTGCTATTCATAGGGTTTTCAATGGCTGATTGTTTTTTGGGAGTGGGTTGTCGGTCCGTCTCCCAAGCCTACAGCACCTGGTGTTCCCAGGCAGTCTCCGATCCAAGTGCTAATCAGACCCGACCCTGCTTAGCTTCAGAGATCTGACAGGATTGGACGCCACGGTGGTACAGCTGCAGGCCTCTAAGATGTTAGGCATGACAAAATGTATCACCTCTCCAGAGCTGACCCTTCTGGCAGGAACTGCCATTGTCTCACTACATCCCCCCAATTGTATCTGTTTTTGAACTTACTTATACAGATTGAACCAAATGAAATTGCCAACCCACAAGTGTTAAACTACAGAATTAGGTTGGTTATTGCCCAACCTAATATTTGTTGTGTCCTCTGCTAAACCCATACATAAAAAAAAAAAAATTAAAAAAAAAAAACTATTATAGGTTAAATTTGTAATACTCTAAGAGAATATTTCTGCCTTTTTAAAATTGTTCTTAATTGTTCTGGCACATATGGTCTTCCAGAAAAACATTTGACTGGGATTGCATTACACTGAAAAACTAAGGAGCGGAGCGTGGAGGCACAAGCCTGTAATCTTGGTACTCAGGAGGCTGAGGTAGAAGGATCCACTCAAGGTCAAGGCCAGGGTAACCTACATAACAAGTTCCAGGCCAGGCTGGGCTACACAGTAAGATTGTGTCTCAAACTAACAGAAAAATCCCACTACTTTGAGGATTAAACATAACCCTAATTTGGAGAATTGGCACCTGGACTGAGGTTTAGCTCAATTGTAGAATGCTTGCTCTGTGTACTCTGAGGCCCTGAGTTTGATCCCCAGCGCCACAAAAATAGGAGAAGGACCTGGTAGCCCACTCCCAAAACAATCTCAAAACAATCAGCTATCGAAAACCCAATGACTAGCAGAGAAGCACTGACATTATGCCTGGCATGGCTCAGTGTTGGAGAATGTTTTGTTCTGTTGTACATAGGGTCACTGTGAGTCAGACCTGACTTGACAGCACCTAACAACAACAACAACAACAACAACAACAACAATTGAAGTATTTCTATCTAGGTATGTGGTGTTTCTCTCTAGTTATTAAGTCATCTGTTATTATATACATATACTTTAGAGTTTTTGGTTTTCTTCATAGAAGTTCTATGTATGTCTTGTTAAGTTTTATTTCTGAATATATTGTACCTTAGGTTGCTATTATTAGATCTCTTTTTACAGCATGATATTTTCTAGTTATTTTTTACTGGCATATAGGATGACTTTTGATTTTTCATGTTTGTCCTTTATTGAGCCATCTTAGTGCAAAATTTTTTATTAATTGACTGAAAAAGTTAGGATTACTTTGAATTTTCTAGGTAGACAACCACATGATCAACAAATAATAATACTTTTCATATTGCGTTGCTTAGGCTGGGACCTTGACAGTATTAACTAATAGTAATGATAGAGAATTTTTGTAATTTTTGAACTCTCTTTAGAATTCCTTTAGTTTTTTTATTTCCATTAAGGTTGAAGTTTATGTCTCAGTAGATGGTTTTTATCAAGTTATAAGATAGTTCCTTCTCTTCCTAGTAGCACTAATAATCACTTGGTAGACATTTACTAAATGTTTATTGTGTGCTGGATATTATTCTGACTCTTCTGATTTACATGTATTTACTCACTTGATCCTAACAACAACTCTGTGTATTGTTTGTGCATTTGTTCCCCCCCCCCCTTTTCTTTTTTGTGGTGCTAGGGATTAAACTCGGGGCTTTATGCATCCTAGGCAATCACTCTACCACTGAGCTACACTTTCAGCCCCCAGTTATTTTAATCCCTGATTTATAGATGAGGATACCTAAGCACCAGGCATTGAATGGTGTTCATAGAGTTTTTTTAAACTGAAGAAGTTATATAGAATCATATCAAATGCTTTATTGACATCTATCACCATGATCATATTATTTTGCTCTATTCCTTTATTAACAAAATGAATTAAATTATTTTTCTGATGTTTAGTGTCCCCATCCCCGTCCCCTCCCCCAGCTGTGTACCGGGACAGTGAACTCAAGGGCTTGCACATGAGAGGCAAATGCCCTACCACTGAACTGCACCCCCAGGCAACCCCCCCCCATTAAAAAAATTTTTTTTTCAAGACAGGTTCTTGCTAAATTGCTCAGGTTACCTCTGGCCTTGAACTCACAGTCCTCCTGCCTCAGCCTCTCAAATTGCTGGGATTACAGGCCTGTGTCATGGTGCCTGGCTTCCACCATTCTTAAAACAGTGCAGTGAATCCTATTTAGTTTTGGTGTATAATTTTTTTAAAGTACTCAAGGTTTGAACCCAGGACCTTGTCCATGCTACATGAGTGCTCTACCACTCAGTGGCACCCCAAGCCCCCCTTTTTTTATTTTTTGTTTTGAGAAGGGTTGCATAGGCTGCCTCTGGCATCAAACTCACAATCCTTCTGTCCCTGCCTTGTGAATTGCTGGGATCACAGGCATGCACCAAGGCACTGGCATGGTGATAATTTTTTAAGTATAGTGTTGTGTTCACTTGCTAGTATTTTACGTAGCATCTTTGACATAGTTATAAGTGAAATCAATATGTAGTTTTGCTATATTGTCTTTTACCCATTTGTGTTTTAGTTCTGTACCAGTGTCACAAAACTGATTCAGAAGCTTTTTTCCTTTTCTATGCAGTAAAATCATTTTAATATGTTATTTGCAGCTTTTACTTTATCCAGTTTTAATTTGATGGAATTCATTCATAAAACCATTCCAGGTAGTTCTATTTGAGTTTCTATTGTATTTTTTGGTCTCCTATTCTTAACTGCCGTTTAAGTCAGTTTCCATAATTAGCTTTCCAAGAAAATTCTTTATATTATTAGGTCTTTAAATTTATCAGTACAAATTCACATACTCCTTTCCCTCAAAAAAATTTTCAGCTTGGTGCAATGGCTCACATCTGTAGTTCCAGCTACGTGGGAGGCTGAGGCAGGAGGATTTCTTGAGCCTGGGAGTTCAAGACCAACCTGGGCAACATACCAAGACCCCATTTCAAAAAGGCAAAATTTTCAGTGTTTATTTACATGTTACATAGCTCAAAAAAGTTTGAATAAAATAAAATTTCAACAGGAAGTCAGCAAATGCTCACAGAAACTGCCTATCTCTGGTACTTATGGAGCAGGTTTCTTTTAGTCCTTATGTTATCAATCAGCTGGCTGGAGTCCTTTTGCTCTACCTGGATAGAAGTTGTGGATAGGCAAGGAGAAACCATTCAAGTGCTGGTCTTAGGCAAAAGTTGTGTCCCTCAACATTTGACAGCAGCAAACAGTGGCAGCAGACAAGAGGGAGCAGCAGCAACAGCAGTGGCACCTTTAGTGTTACAGATCTTATGTAGGCCAAGGAGGTCAATATTCCTCAGTACTTCAAGTGGTACAGCTCCTATGTAGGCCCAGGAAGTGGAGACTCTTAAGCCCATAAGTGCTACAGCTCTTAGGTACACTGAGAAGGTTGGGATTCCTCAGCCTTCAATAGCAGTTGGCATTGCAGCTTCCAGGCCGGACTGGATATTGGGATCTCTCAGTCCTAAACGGTGGCCGGTGTTACAGCTCCGAGGCCTAAAGTGTCTAAGACCCTGGGTCCTAAAAATTTGGCAGCTCTCTGGAACTCTTCCAGTGACCTATAGTTTCTCTTTTCTAGCTCTTTATAGCCTTTTCTGTCTCTTCTGCTGTGTCTCTTCTTTCTGTCCTGGTTACTCTCTTGAACTATTCAACGGCCTCTTATTGCTATGGTCACTGTCACTGTTACTGTCATGTGGGAGGCTGCAATGACAACCCTTCTTTTGCTGTTGCTGCTGCTGCTGATGTTAGTTCCTGGTCTTGCAGCCTTGCCTGTTCTTTGCTGCCTCTGCAGCTTGCCATCCTGGCTCCTCTGCTACTGCTGCCACTGCCATTTTCTCTGTTCCACTGTCTCTACTGTCCCTTACCATTGCTGTCACTGTCATTTTGCTGTCCCCACTGCTGCTTTGTGTTGTCAGCTCAGCCTGGACTACTAAAAGTACACAGAAGACTAAAGAGAAACCTTTTTTATTGGGCCTAATGTCATAACACTAGGGAGCAGCGTAAGAAGGTTGTCTCGGCCAGCTCAGCTCAGGTAAGCTGAACAGCCTGCTTATATAGCAAGAGAAGGGAAGTTTGCACTAACCACAGAAATGAAGGTTTGTATGTGTACCAATCACAGCATTCTCTTTTCTGGACAACCAGAAGTACTCCTCTGTCCTGGGTTGGTCACAAGGTCATCTAGAGTTCACTAGGGCTTATGATAGCAAAAAGTCCAGGGCAAACTGCCAACTGTTTGAAACATCTGTGGCTAGCGGTGTACCTTCAAGAGCGGGAGTTGTGCTACAGTAGCAATTATCACATGAGTTCTTTAAGACAGCTACAAAGTGTTCACAAACAGCAGTGCTGGTATTAGGGTGGTTCAGCTGGCTGTTTGACTAAAAGTTCTTTACTCAAAGCAGCCACAATACCAAAGAAGAGTCTAACTGACAATTAGAAAGTCAGATCACCCCATCCCCAACATCTATACTTCCTTGCAGGAAAATAAGCAGCAGAAGGAGCAGTTACAGTAAGAATGAAAACCAAAAATCTTATCATTAACAAATAATACTGATTTTAATGGTGTATTAACAATACTGCATGCCCAGCACCCCTCAGAGAGGTGGATCCCCCGATCTGTCTCACTCAGAGATTGGAATCTTAATGGCAGACGTTCAGATATTCCAGTCACTTGCCAAGAAGTGCCACATTTCTTCTTTATTCAATAAAGATGATACACTATACTGATTCAGCTAATGAACTTGCTTCCTCTTGAGTGCAGTGGAAAGGGCTCTCACATGCCTGCATGTTTGTGCAGTTTATAGTCCCTCCATCACACTTGTTCATAAGTAGTGATTTCTACCAATCATGAACGGACTTAATAACCTTAAGAGCAAAAGCCTTATTTTTGAATTCTCTAGAAAAGCAAACATTTTTTTCTTTTCCATGTGTCATTTTATAAAATCTGAGCCAATTAAGCTCAGACCATCCTGGTTTGAACTTAACTTTGAGGCTTCAGGATCATTGAATTACAAGGATCTTCACATAAATAACCCCTCCATGAGAAAGAACCTTTGAGCCTATTTCACAATAATCAGTAGGATCATTATCTCCACAACAATTTGTGCTTTTAACTTTCTGAGGGAATCTTCTCAAGTCTGAGGGAGGGCACCATAATTCCATATGTAACTTTTGAGAATGAAAATATTCACCATTTCCATTTTGTTTAATGGGACTCATGGCTGTTTTTGTGGCAGTCTCTATTTTAGCATTTGTTCATCCTATAAGGTACTTCTACAACCATATTAAATAAGTTCTCATGTTCATAATGTCATGCTTTCTTTGTAATAATGCCATTTTCCTGCTGTGTGATCTTAGATAAGTCAATAAAATACTTTCAGCTTCAGTGTCCTTTTTAGATTCCACCGTCAGAGGAATATCATGCAAGGGGGGAATGTAGTGACCAGCTGTTTCCCTCAAGAAGAGATGATAATTCTGTGAGTGGGACTGATGTCTTGCTTGCCAAAAGGGCCCTTTCCTTGCAAGTCCCAGTCTCTGCACTTGCTCCCCCAGCCCTGGCAGACAGGCACACCTGTGCCCCTATTTCCATAAATTTTTAAAACTTATAGGGTGTTAACTTTTCACTTATTTCATCTAGGCCCTTGATAACTACTAATTTACTTTGAGGATTCAATTTTTTATGGATTTTTCCTATAAATGAAATCAGATAATATGAGGTCTTTCCCTCCGCTCCCGGTACTCTATAGAGTTGCACCCAGAACTTCACACATCTTGCAAGCGCTTGTACCCCTGAGCCACACCTCCAACCCATTTTTCACTTGGCATTTTTAAAAATCAGGGTCTTGCTAAAAATTACACAGGCTGCCTCTGGCCTTGAATTTGTGGTGCTCCTGTTTCTGCCTTCCAAGTCACTAGTATTACAGGCTTTTTTTTTTTTTTTTTTTTTTTTTTTTTTTTTTTTTTTTTTTTTTTTTTTTTTTTTTTTTTATATATATATATAATAGGGCAGTGATGGAGACAGTCTTGCTGTGTCACCTGGCGTCAAACTCTTAATCCTCTTGCCTGAGCATTTCAAATGTTGAGATTACAGGCATGCACCATCATGCCCGGCCAATCTGGGATCTTTTATGTCTGATTACTTTAACTTAACATACCTTTTCAAGATTTATCTATGTTGTCACATGCACTAATAAGTTCATTCTTTTTTTTAAGAGTGACATTTCATTGTATGGCTGGCTATACCACATATTTTTATTTTCTCATTAGTTGATAGACATTTGGGTTGTTTGTACTTTTTGCCTGTTAATGGTAATGTTCCCATATGAACATTCATGTTATCAGGTTATCATTTGGGCATAAGTTTTTGTTTATCTTGGCTATATACCTAGAAGTGAAATTATGGGGTTATATGAGACTTATGTTTAACTTTTTGAGGAACTGACACAATGCCAGATTACTTTCCAAAACAACTGTGCCTTTTTATCCTACCACCATCAGTATCTTTCCCCATATCTTTGGCAACACTTGCTCTTGGCCCTCTTTCTTTTCTTTGCCCAATTGAATTGTCTTGGCGTCCTTGTCAAAAGTCAGTTGACCATAAATGTAGAGACTTACTTCTGAGCCAGGGGCAGTAGCACATACCTGGAATGCCAGAGATTTGGGAGATGAAGGCAGAATGGCAAGTTTGAGACCAGAAGCAGTCTGTGTAACATAGTGAGACCTTATTTCAAAATAAAAAATGGGCTACAGGCACAGTTCAGTGGGAGAATACTTGCAAAGTATGCATGAGGCCCTGGATTCAGCCGTCTAGTAACTGCTCCCCTCCACACACAACTCATTTCTAGAGCTGGACATGGTGGCACACATTTGTAATCCTAGCAGTTGGGAGGCTGAGGCAGGAGGATCGGGAATTTGAGACCAGCCTAGGCTATATATAGTAAAATCCTGCCTCAAAAAAAAAAAAAATTTTTTTTTTAACTTCTGTATTCTCAATTCTATCTATGTGCAAGTCTTGATTCCTTTAGATTTATAGTAAGTTTTAAATTCAGAAGTGTAAATCTAGGGCCTGGGATATAATTCACTGTTAGCTGTAGCTCAAAAAAAGTGTTAATCTTCCATTGAAAATTGTTTTGGTTATTTGAGGTCTCTTAGTTTTCATAGGAACTTTAGGATCAGCTTGTCACTTTTTTTCAAAGAGAACAAAAAGACAGATGGCATTTTTATAGGGATTGTGTTAAATCTGTAGGTCAGTTTTTTGAGGGTTTTACTTTGTTAACAATATTAAGTATTTCAATCAATGAACTGAATGTCGTCCTTGTCATCTGTATTTTCTTTCAACAATGTGTAGCAGTCTTCAGTGTACAAGTCTTATGTTTCTTTTCTTTATTTCTAAGCATTTTATTCTGATACTATTATAAAGGAAATTGTTTTCTTAGTTTCATTCTCACATTATCTTCTGCTAAGGTTTAGAAAGACAGTTATCACTCTGGTATCCTATAATCTTGAACCTGTTTATTAATCTCTTCTGTGTTTTTTATTTTTATCCTTTTTCTAGCTTCTTAACTATGTATATTATGCCACTTATTTCCCTTTTTTCCTAATTAATTCATTGTAAGGCTAAACATTTTCTTATCATTACTTCTTTGGCCACAGATTATTTGAAGGTACAATTTTGATTTGTTTCAAATTCAGCATTGGTTTTTTTAATCCAATAACATACTATTTCCAGTTGTTGTTGTTGTTGTTGTTGTTGTTGTTGTTAGGTGCCGTCGAGTTGGTATCTGACTCATAGCGACCCTCATAGGGTTTTCGATGGCTGACTGTTTCGGGATTGCCTTGGGAGTGGATTGCCAGGCCCTTCTCCCATTTTTGTGGTACTGGGAATTGAACTCGGGACCTCAGAGACTGCAGCGCAGTGCTCTACCAACTGAGCCAAATCCCATCCAATAACATACTATTTCCAGTTGTTAGTGGGGTTATATTGTTCATACTTAACTGCCCTGAGATTGGTATCATTTTTTTCATGATGTCACAGTTAATCTTGTAAGTTAAGATTCTGTTCCACAAGCAGGAAAATAGAAATACTTTTGTCATAGAACCCAAAATAAACCAGTTAGGACCACAGAGCACCCTGGGAATTTTTATTTTTTTGGGGGGGAAGGGGACAATGTAGACAGAGAAGCTCTCATAGATGGTAAGATTAAACCTTTCTCTGACTGACTAAGCAGTGTGTTTTCTGCTATCTGATCATATTCAGAAATGTTTCTGAATGTCTTTGCAGCCACAACTAAGAAGAATAATTCACCCAAGCCAGCTCGATCCACTATAGCAGGTAGTCTTTCACTTCGAAGAGCACTGGACTCCGGGGAAAATAGCCATCCAAAGGGAGACTGTCAGACTTTGTCTGAAGGTAAATTTGTGGAGTTCAGAACATTATTTCAATGGATAAATGGCTGGAAACTTAGGTTATGATGTAGTTTGTGACCTTGAAAGGCACCCAGCATACTAAAGTTGTATTTGAAGATTCTGAGTTTGGGGGGATTTTGTTTGTTTGAGACAGGGTCTCACTATGTAGCCCAAACTGGCCTGGAACTTGCTACCTAGCTCAGGCTGTCCTCAGCCCACTTGGCCTCCCAAGTGCTAAGATCACAGGTGTGTGCCACCGTGGTTGGCTATTAGAAGTTTCATGATCTCACTACAAAACAGACCTTTGAGAAAGTGCAGTTATTTACGTATTCTGGACTCCTTAATTTTAAGTACCTGGTATCAAAAAGACTGGAATATGTTTTTAAACTGTTTTTGAAATTTTTGCCTAATTTTTGGTTGGGTTTTTGTTTTTGTTTGGTTGATTGGTTTGGTGGGATAGTATCTGGGGGTGAACCCAGGGCCTTGCACACACTAGGCAAATGCTTTACCACAGAGCTGTACCCGTAGCCTCTTTCTTGTTTTTTATTTTGAAAGGGTCTCGCTAAGTTATGCAGGCTGCCTCTGACTTCAAACTTGTAATCCTTTTCCTACAGCCTCCTGAGTTGCTGGGATTGCAGGCATGCGTCACCTGGCTTTACCTGGTTTTAAAATGTATATACCAGTATGGTGATATTTGATACACAGAAAGAGAGGGAGGTTTTATGTTTATTTGCCTTCTTTCTGAATATTCCTGTTCCTTTTTTGAAGGCTCCTCAGGAAGCTCCCAGTCTGAGAGCAGGCACAGCTCTCCCCAAGCCTTGACACATGGCATCATCGGGGATATTCTGCCAAAAACTGAAGACCGTCAGTGTAAAGCTTTGGATTCAGATGCCATTGTGGTTGCAGTTTTCAATGGCTTGCCTACTATTGAGAAAAGAAGGAAAATGGTTTCCTTGGGGTAAGTTCTTTTGTCATTTGGAACTTTATGTTTGTATCATAACAGACAAAATTAATTTCTACTCTGTTAATGTTTGTTGTTGTTAGGTGCTGTTGAGTTGTGTCTGACTCATAGCGACCCTCATAAGGATTTTAATGGCTGCTTGTTTCGGGATTGCCTTGGGAGTGGATTGCCACGTCCTTCTCCCAGTTTTGCAGTGCTAGGAATTGAACCTGGGACCTCAGAGACTGCAAAGCAGTGCTCTACCAACTGAGCTAGATCGCAGCCCCTTGTAAATGTTTAAAGTTCACTTATTTTATGAAAACATAGCTTTTTTGATAGTTCTGGGAATTGAACTCAGGGACTGGTATCTGCTAGGCAAGCATATTTTTTATTTTTAATGGATGAGATAGTACCAGAAATTCAGGTTAAATGTTAGAGGTTATTTTCACTGGAATTAAGATAACAGGATGTGTGAATTGTGCCTTTTGAGAGATTTTGTTGTTTTTGTTTGTTTATTTCTTTCCTTGGTTTTATTTTTATGGTACTTGGTAGTTGAACCCAGGGCCTCACACATTCTTTGCAAGTGCTTTACCACTGAGCTGCATCCCTAGCACTTTATTTTACTTACTTATTTATTTATTTATTTATTTTATTTTATTTTATTTTATTTTATTTTGAGTCAATGTCTCCCTAAGTTTATACAGAGTGCCTCTGGCCTCAAGCTCAAAATTGTCCTGCCTCCACCTCCCAAGTTGCTGGGATTATGGGCATATACCACCATGCCTGGCTGCCTTGGGAGATTTGAATGTGTTTCAAGGTTTTGGCTTTTTTTGAGGGGGGGGTTCCTTTGTTTGTTTGTTTTGCCCAATTTGAGAGTTGAATCAAGGGTTTAGCACATTCTTTGCAAGTGATCAACCACTGGGCTACACTTCCAGCTGTTACCCCTCCCCCCCTTTTGAGTCAAGATCTTGCTAAATTACACAAGCTGTCTCTGACCTCAAACTCACAATCCTCCTGCCTAGGCCTTCTGAGTCACTGGAGTGTGTGTGCCCCTGTGCCCAATTTAGCAATCTTATTTTAACATCACTTTTTTGCGTATTATGTTTTATGATAGTGTCTTCAAAACTCATAATTGCAATTTCCCAAAAGGATATATGGTAGTTGACCCCTTTATCTCTGTACCAGGAAACATAAGCTCACATATCATCCATATCAGTTGAACTTTAAGTCTTTCGAAAGATAGAGTTATCAGAATGAATTGTCTATGGATGTGCTACATGAGCTACTAATATTCATCTGCTGATGTATTTTATAGATGTTAAATGCATTCCTAAATTTAAACAATGGAATAGTTCTCCCAGGAGACTTTGAAAAGAACTTTAAATTAAATTTAGAGAAAGACTAATATTCCTTAAGTTTATTTAATTTCATATAGTTTTAAGATCTGGGCCATTACCACATATAAAAGAACAGGTGGAAGTTTAGTTTTCTTTTTGGCTCAAGTTTCAGCAGTAGAAAGGTATTAAAATCACTGGAGACCCAGGCATGATGATGCACTTCTGTAATCCCAGCTATTTGGAAAGCTAGGGTAGGAGGATCACATGTTCGAGGCCAGCCTGAGTAATTTAATGAGACCTTGTCTCAAAGTAAGTTTTTAAAAAGGGCTGGAGATATAGCTCAATGGTAGAGTGCTTACCTAGCATGTGTGAGGCCCTGGGTTCAGCACCCCAAGTCCTGAGAGGGGGAAAAAAAGTACTGAGGATCATCTTATGTTCCCCAGTTACCTAGCCTGATATTATACGTGGTCCTTTCAAGTTAAAGTTGCAACTAGCTTTCAATTTTTTATTTGTCATAGAGACATTTGTCTCTGCCTTTAGTCATAAAGATTAAATGTATATGAACATAGATTTTTTTTTCCTAGAGTATAAAATCCTGTACAAGTGTCTGCAGTCCTAACTGTAATCCTTTTTACAGTTATTGTATCTATCAGCTTGGTTCATACAGGTGCTGTCCAGTTTGTGTCTTTTTTTCCTTGCTTAATTGAAAGTAATGCAGGCGAAAAGTCAAAGTACTATTAGTAAGTCGTTCACAATGAGAAGAGACAAATATTAAGTGAGGATGTCCCCATCCTTAATCTCCCATCAACTTAGTCTTCCACCTCTATGCCTACACACATTCCTGCTAGTCTCAGTTTTTTATGTATGCTACATCTTCACAGTTTTTATGTACATTTAAGCAACTGTGACTATGTAACTTTTTAATACCAGTGGTATACTTTGCCTTCTCAATAATATATCTTTAAAACCTTTCCATAGTAGTGAGAACATATTATTTAGAAGTTCTGCTTATATTTATTTTAATTGGAATTTTTATTGAGATAGTTATAATTTCACACATTTGTAAGAAATACTGCAGAGAGATCCCGTGTACCTTACATTATTTTCTCTAATGATAACATTTTGTAAAACAATAGTACAATATCACAACCAGGGATCGATAAAAATTCACCATCTTGTAACCTTTCATTGTGAATCTTAAGTGAAATTGTAAAAAATGAAATTGAGTCCAGCATGGTGGTGCACACTTGTAATCCTAGCACTTTGGAGGCTGAGGCAGGAGGAGCAATGGAAGTTCAAAGCCAGCCTGGGCTGCACAGCAAGACCTTGTCTCAAAATAAAACAAAAACAAAGAAAAAATTGGAAGTTCAGTATTACAAATTAGTGTACATGGCCTACTTGGTTTGGGGCTCAGTTTCAGGACAAGAAAGAAATACAGATTATTGTGTCACTAGTTAGATAAAGGAAGATATCAAATTGTTTTCTCTATCCTTCAGAGCTAATGCTAAAGGCGGTCGTCTGGAAGGAATGCAGATGACTGATTTGGAAAACACTTCTGAAGCTGGGGAGCTACAACCTATACTACCTGAAGGAGCTTCAGCTGCCCCTGAAGAAGGTAAGGGACAATAAAAATCATAATGAGTCAGAAAGTAGGAATACTGACTCATTTGGTGGTTGTGGTGGATAGAGAGGTAGGAAGTGGTTGGTTTACTAAAAATGTTACTGAAATCTAACATTTAATCTGAATACAGCATTCATTGTGCCACTGATTCTGATTTACTAGGACAGTAAGCACAGAGGAGGGAAAAATACATAATTTTCTATACAAAAGGATTGTTTTACTAGAAGAGGTGGAGGAAAAAGGCTACAGATAGTTTATCTGCTCACTCAATAAATGTAATAAGCCACCTACATAGCATGCATTGAATTTTTCCTAAACAAGTGAATATAAATTTGATATATTCATAGTCTTGTTGGGAAGACATGCTTCTAACCAGATAATTACAATAGTAATTGTTAAATATTTTGAAGTCAGTCTTTTTTTTTTTCCCCAGTACTTTGGAGTTGAATGTAGGACTTTGCATATACTTTGCAAGTGCTTTACCACTGGGCTGCATCCTGAGCCCATTTTTAATACTTGTATTTTGAGACAGGATCTCATTAATTTATGCAGGCTGCCTCTGGCCTCTTACCTCAGCCTCCCAAGTCACTAGGATTACAAGTGTGTGCTACCACACTGGTCTTGAAGTCAGTCTTGATTAATGCCTTTGAATTGCTTTGATCTTCTTAACAGTAGCATTCCAGTTTTTAAAATCTATATACTGACCATATTCTGACCAAAACCTATATACTGGCCAGTTTTTTCTTGGTTACATTTTCTAATATTTCTTTTATATACTCTTTCAAGTTCATTATTCTTTATTTGAAAGCATAGAAGATACTTTGTTATTTTGAGTAACAGAAGGTGCTTGAAACGACACTGTTAATGGCTCTTGCTTTGTCCTTTATATGTTAGTGGAAAAGAATGTCAGCTTTCTTTTTTTTCTTTTTTTTTCTTTTTCTTTTTTTCCGGTACTGGGGGTTGAACCCAGGGCCTCGTGCTTGCATGCTTTGCAAGTGCAGGACCACTGAGCTGCACCCTCAGCCCATTTTTTTACTTTTTGAGGCAGGGTCTTGTGAAATTACGCAGACTGCCTCTGATCTCAAACTTGCGATCCTCCTGCCTCTGCCTCCCGAGCCACTGGGATTACAGGCATGGGCCACTGAGCCCAGCTGAATGTCATCTTTCTTAAAGATATTTGACATTAGTGGTTTTTTCGATGGTTTCTTTTGATGTTTTTTGGGTTTTTTTGTTTTGTTTTGTTTTTCTGTTTGTGTTTGTTTTTGCTTTTGTTTTTTGGAATGCTAGGGGTTGAACCCAGGCCTTGCCCCTCCTCAGCAAATGAACTACCACTGAACTGCATCCCCAGCCTGGAAAAAAAAAATTTTTTTTTTTTAAATTTCTCAGTGAAACTGTACCATCTCTCACATCTGCATTCATTTGTATTTCAACAATTGGTGAATTATAGCTCAAAGCATAAATATAGTTGCCAACTTCTGCCTTTGGTTGCCCTGTGAGGGAGTTTGTGGGTGGTGGCATTTTCAAGTGTTTCAATGAAAGAATACTAAATGAAGCCAGTAATCTCAGCACTCAGGAGACAGAGGCAGGAGGATTGTTGCAAGTTTAAGGCCAGCCTGGTCTACATAGCAAGTTCCAGGCCAGCCTTGACTACACAGCGAGACCTTGTCTCAAAAAACAGAAAATTAAATAAAATAAAAGGAAAGAATACTAAATATGTTGGTCTTCCCTCTTAGATGGTACTCCTGAAGTGGGTGTGATTTCAGTAAATAATCAGATGGGAAGGATTTTTTAAGGTATTGATGATTAAAACATTAAAATAATTATGACTGATCTTTATAGGAAGGACCTGTGTGAATTAGCTACTTTGCATATGTTTATATGTACTGATAAATTGTAGTGACTTAAATTCTTACAGCATATGTTGGAATTATAAGCTCTTCTTTTTCATGCATTATGAAATTCTTCTAATTTGCCTGACATTGCATTTAATGTTAGTGATAAAGTAATTCCTGAACCTACTATGTTGTTCAGAGTTTCTCTGCCTTGGCCCCATTACCATTTCAGACTTCATAATTATTGTAGGGAGGCTGTTCTCTGCATTGTGGAATGCTAGGCAGCATCTTCAGGTTGTAACCACCAGGTGCTTATAGTACATCCCTACAAATTATAACAACCTAGCTGGGTGCGTCTGCAGCCATAGCACCCTGGTGTCTGATCCTGACTGATCTTGGAAGTTAAGCAGGGTCAGCCTGGTTAGTCCTTGGATGGAAGACCTCCTGGGAATACCAGGTGCTGCAGGCTAGGGAGAAGGACCTGGCAATCCACTCCTGGAACAATCCACCATTGAAAACCCTATGAATAGCAGAGAAGCAATGACAATAGTGCCGGGCATGGCACAGTGTCCTAGAGTGTTTCTTTCTGTTGAACATAGGGTCACTATGAGTCAGACATGACTTGATGGCACCTAACAACAACAACAAAGATGAGTGCAGTGATGCATCCCTATAGTACCAGTGACTCAGGAGGCAGAGGCAGGAGTATCAAATTTGAGCCAGAGGCAGCCTGCGTAACTTAGTGAGACCCTGTCTCAAAATATAAAAATAAAAAAAGGGGTGAGGGTACAGCCTAGTGGTAAAGCATTTATAAAGTATATGCCAGGCCCTGGGTTCAAACCCCAAGTAATACAAATTACAACAATCCAGAATGTCTCTAGGCATTACCAAGTATTCCCTGGGAAGCAAAATCATCCCCAGCTAAGGGCCACTGGTCCAACTGAACAACTCAACCAGGGATGACCGTCCTTGAGAATCATTTGCCATAGTGGGCTACAATTACTAATGAGAACAAGTTGTAGCTCTCAGATATGCTAGATATGTGTGATGGGAGGAAAATTTGGCAAAGAGAGCAATTGAAAACCACTGGTTAGGTGTCGAGAGATTAGTTAATAACCATGTATCTTATAGGATGATGAATGCTTTGATAGGATGTATAAGGAGCTCAAAGAAGTGTGTAGTAATACTAACAGATAATATTTACTAAGTCCTCACTGTGTTCCTGTGACTGCTAAAGACTTTATCAGTATTATCTTATGTTAGTCTCAAAATTACTGTACATCTTGATTTTATGAGTAAGCTAAAGCCTAGAAATGCAACTTACCTTGCCCAGCGTCACAGAATTCGTAATTGGAAGGGCAAGAATTTGAACGCAAAGTCAGTGCACATAACTTTCACCTTTCTACTAACCTCGTCTCTAATCCACTCTTGGA
This sequence comes from Pedetes capensis, assembly GCA_007922755.1. Taxonomy (NCBI): domain Eukaryota; kingdom Metazoa; phylum Chordata; class Mammalia; order Rodentia; family Pedetidae; genus Pedetes; species Pedetes capensis. The sequence goes on along the minus strand of VMDO01005795.1, from coordinate 7,665 downwards.
AAGCTCATCTGAAGGGGATAAGGAGAAATTAGCCAGGTGAAAACTAGCAAAAGATGTGGCCATAGTGGAGATAGAGGTCAGATCATGAAGAGCTGCATTGCATTTCCTATCTAGAATCTGGACTTTGTCCTTTGAATGGAATCTAAGCAGGAAATGACACAATAAATTTGTTTTTAAATTTCTACTCTGTGGTGTGGAGAATAAATTTTTCAGCTGGGAATGGCATATGGAACTAAGGACAGAAAATTTTGTATGAAGCATTTTAAGTAATCTAGGTGAAAGATGACTTGAACTTCTTTCTTGTTGTTTTTTGAGAGAGGGTCTCAGTATGTAGCCCAGGCTGACCTCAAACTCGGAATCTTGCCTCAGCCTTCCAAGTGCTGAGATTACAGGTGTGTGCCACCACACCCAGCTAAACTTCTTAGTTTCAGCCTCTAGCTCATAAATTCTCATTATCTTAGCAAATTTTCTATCTAAATAGCTGGTTAGGATGAAAAACATTGGAAGTATTTGACATCAGTTTTATTTCTTATTTAAAGTGAATTGACAGCCTATCCTAAAATAGAGAAAGGCATTTACTTGGCCACAGTTAGAATCCATTCTGCATTTTCAAGTTTTTAAAACATTATCCAGATGAGATTTAGAATTTGTGAAAGGAGTGTTTTGGCGATGTAAAGCACAAAGAACTCAACAAGAAAGATGGCTGTAAACATGCAAATCAGTGGTCATATAGCAGCACACCCTTGCAGTTTGTTGGTATCTGAACAACTTGTTTACCACTACAGTCCTAAGATAAAGCCAACTACAGGGCAACTAACTGATTAGGCTGGGAGAAGGGAACACAGTGGACAAAAGTAGCTCTGTGAGTTTTTAAATCTGCTTTGTTTGTAGAGGAGAACAGAGCCTTGGTCACTACTGTGGATATTACTCTATCATCAGCAGGAGCCAGTTCTCAGGAAGCTTTTATTTTTCATACCTATGCCTTGGTAAACAGTTGGGTGGGTTTGTCTTGTACCCATGTTTAGAAAAATCAAATCTCTTTATTTGTGCCAAATAGAGAAAATGTTCTGTGTCAGATCCCTATGGGGTTTTCTTTCTCTTTTAAGAGAAAGCTGTCTGCAGAAACATTAAAATAAAGCATCAATTTTTCTGTTTTTTAGTAGCTTGGATTTTAGGACTAGTATTCTTTTCACTGCTCTCAAGTACCTGTAAAATGTACCTTTTTGTTTCTTAGACATGACAGTCATCAACAGGCCTTTTCCTTTCTAACTGGGAGTATATGATAGGGACAACCTTGCATTAGTCTTCTGTTTAATGACCTGATATGGAGAAGTTTGACCTTTTTTTGCCTCAGTTGGTAACCTACAGTATCCCTGTACATAAGCCAGTTTGTTGTGTTTTTTATTTTCCTTTCCCCTACATATTTCTTTTGTAACATCTCTGAAGCATCTCATAATTAATGGCGTCTTGTAACCCCCATAATAACAGCTGGCAATTAGTCTTCCTCATTATATTCACAAAGGTAGAAAATGTTCAGATCTTAGTACTTGATAAAGGACCAAGTGGTGTTTTCATGCAGGAATTCCTTTCTAGGATTTATTAGGAAATGTATATTTTCCTGAATCCTGCAAAGAGTAAGTCAAGAAAAATTTTACATAGGAAAAAGTGTTCTTATTCTCCTATTAGGATTAATTTTATAGTCAGCACAGAAACATTACTGGTTTGGAGGAATCTACTAACAACGAGTCTAAAGCAAAAACTGGTACCTAGAATCAAAGGTTAAGGTCTACAGGAGTACCTTGAAGAGAAACCATTACAGATCAGTACTGGTTATAGCTATCTCCATTTTATATCACCTTTAAGTAAATGTCAGTTAATACATACTGTACTTGATAAAAATACTATGAATGGTATTCTAAAAAATAAGTCTTTGAAGCAAAATTAAGTCCCTCAGTTGGCATTTTTGACATGATTCTGTGCAGTACTATAAACCTTCTGAATCTTAGAGTGAATTTGAGTAATGTACTATGATAGGGTATATGAAAATGTCATAAAGAATCCCATTATTTTGTATGCTAACTAAAAAAAATTACCAAAAATTAAAAAAGAAATCTTGTTGGGTGTGGTGGCGCATACCTGTAATCTCAGTGACGCTGGAGGCTGAGGTAGTATAGCAGGTTCAAGGCCAGAGGCATCCTGGGTAACTTAGGGAGACCCAGTCTCAACTTAAAAAATAAAAGGGGGCCTCAGGGTGCAGTTGAGTGGTAGAGCACTTACAAAGTATAGGCAAGGCCCAGGGTTCAACCCCCCAGTACTGGGGGATAGGGAGGGAGGAGGATGGGAGAGAGAGAAAGAAGAGAAGGAAGGGGAGGAGGAGAAGAGAACGTAGAGGAGAAATGGGAGGGAAGCTAAGCAGGGTCAGGCCTGGTTAGTACTTGGATAGGAGACCGCCTAGGAACACCAGGTGCTGTAGGCTTGGGAGAAAGACCGGGCAACCCACTCCCAAAGATCAATCTGCCATTGAAAACACTATGAATAGGAGGGAGTGTGCATTTAATACTTATACTCATAACAACAGATAAGAATGCATTGTTTTTAGCTTTAGCACAAACCTTGATTTTTCTTCCTGATATAGAGAAGCCTAACTGGATTGTCACATCATCCAAAGAAGAGAGTGCAATTTAATTATTTACCACCCCTGTGCTTTAATGGAACAGCAACTCAGTAAATATTTGGTGATAATGAAAAGGTTACATTGGTATAGCTAGATTTAACTTCTTTATATCCTTTACTTTTACTATTTTTGGCTCAAGTTTTTGTGGAAGATTGTACTGTTCTTTCAGAGTTCAACTGTGTCAGCTTTTATACAATTTTTTTTTTTGTTCATTAGGCAGTGCTTGATCTCTTCTGACAGTCCCAATCCTATAATACTCTTCCCCAAAGGCTGTACTGAAAGTCTAGATATCTTTATCATAGAGATTCAAGTTCATGATCTTACTCCTTATTAGAGTCATTGAAATTTTAAGGATCTTGGGTATTTGTTACATTAGAGTCTTCTGTGGGGGGTTATTGTTAAAGGTTTTGCAGCTCTTGGCTGTAAGTGCTATGCACGTTAAGTCACCGAATGTATTTATCTGAATGTATGTATCTGAATGATTATCTTTCTTTCCATTGATCTTCAGGAGTGAGAGATTATATGCATGCATCCACTTTGCTTATGACTTATAAATAAAGTGAAATAATTTTACTATTGGAAAAAAAAAGAAGTCTTTTACAACAGCTTTTCCCAATGCAATAAGTCTTTTGATTTCTTGACTGCTGCTTCCACGGGTGTTGATTATAGAAACAAGCAAAATCTTGGACAACCTTAATCTTTTCTCCATTTATTATGAAGTTGCCTGCTGACCAAGTTTTCTTGATGTTGAGGCACAATCCATACTGAAGGCTGTGTTCTTTGATCTTCATCAGTAAATGTTTCAAATCCTCTTCACTTTCAGCAAGCAGAATTGTGTCATCTGCATAATGCAGGTTGTGAATGAGTCTTCCTCTCACCCTAATACCATGTTCTTCTTCATAAAGTCCAGCTTCTCAGAATATTTGCTTAAGATAGAGATCAAAGAAGTACTATTAAAGGATACAGCCCTGACACATACCTTTCTTGACTTTAAACTAGGCAGTATTTCCTTGTTCTCTTTGAATAACTGCCTCCTAGTCCATGTATAGACTCCTCGTGAGTACAATTAAGTGCTCTGATATTCCCATTCCTTGCAGTGTTATCCATAATTTATTATGATCAACACAGTCAAATGGCTTTGCATAATCAATAAAACACAGATATCTTTCTGGTATTCTCTGTTTTCTGCTAATACCCATCTGACATCAGCAATGCTGTCCCTGGTTCCATGCCCTCTTCTGAATCTGGCTTGATTTTCCATCAGTTCCCAGTCTATATGCTTCTACAGTTACTTTTGAAAGATCTTTACCAAAATTTTACTTGCGTGTGATATCAATGATATCATTCAATAATTTCCACATTTAGTTGGATCCCCTTTCTTGAGAATATGCACAAATATGGATCTCTTCCAGTCAGTTGGCCAGGTAGCTGTTTTCCAACTCTCTTGGCATAAACAAGTGAGCACCTCCAGTGCTGCATCTGTTTGTTGAAACATCTCTATTGGTATTCCACTAGTTCCTGGAGCCTTGTGTTTTACCATTTCCTTCAAGGCTGCTTCCACTTTGTCCTTCAGTACCATTGGTTCCTGATCATATACAACCTCTTAAAATGGTTGTTCATCCACCAGTTCTTCTTTTGTATGACTCTACATATTCCTTCTATCTTCTTTTGATGTTTCCTGTGTTGTTTAATGTTTTCCCTGTAGAGTCCGTCACTATTGCCACTTGAGGCTTGAATGTTTTCTTCAATTCCTTAAGCTTGAGAAAAACAGAAGACCCTTTTGGTTTTTCTATCTCTATCTCTTTGCACATGTCGTCATAATACTTGATTTTTTTCTTCTCTAGCTGCCTTTTGAAATCTGTTTAGTTCCTTAACTTCATCATGTCTTCCTTGTACTTTAGCGGCGTGACATTCAAGGAAAGTTTCAGAGTGTTGTTTGACATGTAATTTGATCTTTTCTTTTTTTCCTGTCTTTTAAATAATCTTTTGCTTTTCTCATGAATGATGTGTTTGATGTCATACCACAATTCATCTGGTCTTCAATCATTAGTGTCTAATGCATCAAACCTGTTCTTGAGGTGGTCTCTGAACTCAAATAGGATATACTCAAGGTCATACCTTGGCTGTCATACATTTGTTCTAATTTTCTTCAGTTTCAATTTGAACCTGCATATGAGCAGTTAATGGTCTGATCCACATTCAGTGCCTGTCCTTGTTCTAACTTTTGATATTGAGCTTTTCCATTGCCTCTTTCCACAAATGTAGTCAATTTAGTTCCTGTATGTTCCATCTGGTAAATTCCATGTATATAGTCGCCATTTATGTTGGTGGAAAAACATTTATAATGAGAAGATCATTCGTCTGGCAAAATTCTATCATGATCTCCAGCATCATTTCTGTCACCAAGGCCATATTTTCCAACTACTGAGCCACCTTCTTTGTTTCTAACTTTTGCATTCCAGTCACCAGTAATTATCAGTACATTCTGATTGCATGTTTGATCTATTTCATGTTGCAAAAGCTGGTAAAAATCTTCCGTATCTTCATTTGTGGCCTTAATGGTGGGTGGGTAAATTTGAACAGTAATCATATCAACTGGTCTTCCTTGTAGGCATATAGATCTTATTCTTTAACTGACAGCATTGTACTTCAGGACAGATCTTGATGCCTTTTTTGATGATGAATGCAACCCCATTGCTCTTGAATCTGTCCTTTCTAGCATAGTAGACCATTTGGTTATCTGATTCATAATGGCCCATGCCAGTCCATTTTAGCTTACGGATGCCTAGGATGTCAATGTTTACGTGCTCCATTTCCCTTTTGATGATTTATAATTTCCCTAGATTTATACCATATATATTCCGTGTTCTAATAATTAATGGATGTTTACAGTTCCTTCTTATTTTGAGTTGTGCTACATCAGCATATGGAGGTCCTTGGGGCTTTACTCCATATCCGTCATTAAGACAGACTGTACTTTGAGGTGGCAGATCTTCCCCAGTCATCTTTTGAGTGCCTTCCAACCTGGGGTGGCTCATTTCCTGGCATTATATCTGACAGTATTTCTCTACTGTTCATTGGATTTCAATGGCTAATTGTTTTGAAAGTGGGCTACTGGGTCCTTCTCCCTAGTTTTCTTAGTCTGGAAGCTCAGCTGAAACCTGTTCACTGTGGGTGACCTTGCTGGTATCTGTAATACCAGTAGCATAGCTTTCAGCATCACAGCAACATACAAGCCCCCACAGTACATCAAACTGACAGACACATGGGGGTTGGTGTTTCTAGCACTTGAATAATCATTGTAGCCTGCTGTTCTTGCACATATTAAATTTTAGAAAGGTATTCATATAATGAATAGTGTGAGAGATGCATTGAATAAATAGCTTAGATTTTGAGAATTCCAGTTCATTCTTTTTGAATTCTCAAGGTTGGTATCTTGCAGGAACTCATTCATACCATGAATTCAAATGTGTACACAGTATTTCAAGAAATCAAACATGGGTTATATTTTCAGCAATAGTTCCATGGAAGGCCACAAGGTGGAGGTGGTGCTCCACAGAAGTAGCTGTGTTTTTGTGGTCTTTGTAAATAAGTGTCACTTTTCACTCAGAAGGTGTGTCTGTGGGTTCTTTGCTCATGACAGAAAAAATTTCAGAAATGTCCATATGTCCATTTGTCATCTGAATATTTAAGGGAGAAATACTACCCAAACCCATCTTGAAAACCCAAGAGGAAGAATTTACCAGTGAAGCCATGTGGGTGTACAAGTTTTTTGTTTTGTTGGTTTTTTTTGTTTTGTTTTATTGGAAGTTTAAAAAGTTATCTTTCTTGAATAGTTAAAATACCTATTTAGATTATCTGTTTTCTCTGAGTGAACTTTTGATAATTTGTGTCTGTCAAAGGATTTGTCCATTACCTCAGTGTTCTGATTATCTGCCCAAAGTTAGTTATACTTTTCCTCTGTTATCCTTTTTATTTCCGCAGAATCTATAGTGATGTCCCCTCTTTCATTTCTGATAGTAGTAATTTTGTTGATCTTTTCTTTTCTTTTTGTCTACATAGAAGCTTTTCAATTTTATCAGTCTTTAAAAAAAAAACTCGTTTCAGTGGGGTTTTAAAAATTGTTTCTCTTATTTTGTTAAAATTGTTATTTCTTATTTTCTTTTACTTGCTTTGAGTTTGTTTTGCCTAGGTTTTTTTGTTTGTTTGTTTGTTTTTGTTTTTGTTTTTTTTTAATGTGGAACTGGGAATGGAACCCTGGGCCTTGTACATGCTAAGCAAACTGCACCACTGTGCCACATCCTCAGTCTGTTTTGCTAGTGTGTGTGTGTTTGTTTTGCAGTATTAGGGAGATGAACCCAAGACTTCATGTATACTTTGCATGTGCACCTCCAGCCCCCTTTTAAAGGTCTTTATCTTGAGACAGGTTCTCTCTAAGTTATGCAGGCTGTCCCTGGCCTGGAGCTTTTAATCCTTCCAAGTTGCTGGCATTACAGGCATGCAGTACTCTGGCCAGCTCTTTTCTAATTTCTTAAAGTAGAAAGTTAAATCACTGATTTTTTTATTGAAAATTTTTAATGTACACCTTAATGTGATCCATTCTGACATGCTTTTCATTGTGACATTTCCATATATGCATTTTGTTGTACATTATACATATAAGTTCCCCCTTAACCTCTTGTGCGCTTCCTCTCCCCATCCCACCACCCCATCAAAGACTTCTCTTCCATTTACTTATCTTTTTATGGTAATATTTTTCTATATATCCTTGGATTCCAGTTCTGTTTAAGATAGAAATTTTTTCTGTAGTGAACTTTCTTTTTACCTTGTCAGAACTATTACATGCATTCTGTTGTTGTTGTTGTTAGGTGCCGTCGAGTCGGTATCCGACTCATAGCGACCCTCTGTACAACAGGGGAAACACTATCGTCAGTGTTTCTCTGCTGTTCACAGGGTTTTCAATGGCAGATTGATTTTTGGGAGGGGGTTGC
>VMDO01005794.1:0-107574 GCA_007922755.1 Pedetes capensis | reverse complement strand
CCTAATAATCTTCAGCATGTATGTATACATGTGTTAGTATATACACAAATATTTCCTTATCCTGACCACTGGCAGGGTTTAGGGCCCATGACAGATCAGCAGCTATGAGCATAATCAATGCCCAGGTCTTCTACCATTCCACAATAAGAGGAACCAGCGATTCTCAGAGAAATGGTTGAGGCTGGCCAGGGGACATGCAAGACCAACTTGGATTATTCAGCAGCACCAGAAAACAAACAGTGTTTTTTAAAAAGGATAAAAGTATGTACAAGAGATACAAGAACCAACCTGAAAGAGCTCCTAGTGGCAAAAGTTGGAACAAATTGAGCAAGAAAATAAAACATACAGTATTCGGTTATAACCCAGAGCACAAAATAAAAACCCAGGAGTACCTATGGATACAAATGTTTAAATTTGGGTTTGTGTCAATTTTTCCCTAATGTCCTTTTTCTATTCCAGGATTCCATCCAGCTAACACAATATGATTAGGTAGCCATCACATCTCTTCTGGGCTGTGGCTGCCTGGTTTTGGTAACCTTGACAGTTTTGAAGAGAACGGCTCAGATAATATGTTGAATGTCCCCTAATTTGGATTTCCTGTTTACTTGTCTCATGATTAGACTGGGGTTTGGATGACCATAGAGGCAAAGTGGCATTCCTGCTGCATTGTGTGAAAGGTACAGAAAACTCATCCCTGTTATGTTGATCTTGTTCACCTGAGGTGGGCTGGGCAGGACTAGCCAGTGTAAAGACACCATTGCTCTCTCCTTCCTTACTCTACTCTTTAGGAATGAGTTTCTAAACGCAGCTCACACTCAACGGACAAGGAGTTCAAAGGGAGAGAATCTACATACATTAACCTAAGAGGAACATTTCACTAATGATCCTTTCGGGGGAGGGGAGAGAAAGCATTCTCTGATCAACTTGGAAGTCCAGAAAACATGAAGTTAAATAACATTAACCATGTTCCTTCACCATATAATTTCACTGAGTATTGTATTAATGCACATTATGATCTTTCAGCTTGGGATATATAATGCAGAATTGCTCAGATCTATTTTTAACCATAAGACCTCCTCCCTTTTGTTCTTTTGGTCTCACTGTGATCTAAAAACGTTCTCAAAACTCATAATTGAGTGGGAGGCTTGTTTTAAAATCTCAGTTCTCACCAGACCTAAATTAGTGTCTCAAGGGATAAGATCTAAGGAGGAGTATACAGAAAGGAACTTCCCCAGGCAATGTACAGGTCTTTGACTCCCAGAAGGCAAGACTTGAGAAGAGGTGGTATTTGCTGGCCAGACTCCAGAAAGAGGAAAGGTCACTAGTTAGGAGGCTATTTGGAGAAGACTTGAGAAGAGGTGGCATTTGCTGGCTAGAGTTTAAGGACTGTTAAAAAAATAAAGTCCCAGGACTTTACTATTCACTTGTGTTTCCTTGATTTAGCAAATCCACGAGCCCCTAGTGTTGAGAGCAACACAACATCTCTGCTTAGGTGCTCACATTCTTGTAGCCAGAGCTAAGTCATTAATATTTAGACATATCATGGGTCAGGGGGTAGTAAGGGCTCTGAGGAAAAGTGAAGCAAGGAGTGTGTGTGATACTGTGCTGTGCTATTTACACAGGGTTTTCAGAGAAGGTCTCTCTGGTGATGTGACATTTGAACAGATTCCAGAAAGAGGAAAGGTCACCAGTTAGGAGGCTATTTGGAGAAGATCTGTATCAGGCAGAGGGAACAGCAGGAGTAAAACCCCTGAGATGTAAGTGGGCTAGGTATTGATGGGACTTGATCACTGCCCTGGAGTCTTGAGCAAAGAAAGGCCAGAAAGGCAGAGTGAGGACATGCAGGATGAAGGTCGAACAAAAACACCCATATAGTCAATCCTGAGAAAAATGTGCTCTGAGATGCTGAGGGTGCTCCTCCAAGGAGCACATCTTATGTGTGGAAGTAATGTGAAAGTTGTCAGAGTTTAGATGGAGTTGCATGTGTCAACCCTACCAAAAAACAAATAAGCCAGGAGGTTATGAAGGAAGGGTTTTTACATACACTTGCCTGAGAGTAACTATCACAAAACACTCTGCTGGAACCATAAGTTGGCACAAGACTACTATAACCTTATACAATAAATACTTCTACAATGGCATCTGCCTGGCGACTTATCTTTCAACCGTGGGCTAGCCTCACTCTTATTATTAATCATTGTGGGCAAAGATTGTTGTTTCAGAATATCTGATCTAATCCTTTACATTTTTGCCATTAAAAGCTTCCCCTTGCCTCAATCTCTTTGAATATGCCGATCATTAGGAGGACATGTGTATTCCCATTGTAGTGCTAAGATAGCCCCAAATAAGTATCATTATTCTTTAGAGAATCTGCTTCTAGTTGTTCTTTTTTAGATTGATGTACCTTAGGATAAAAAATAGAATAGGAAGAGTGGAGCTTCCAAGTTCCCTATTGGAGACTTCAAGTGCCCTTGAATTCCAGGAAGGGGTGCTTACGCTGTGTCTGTAGTGGGAGTCACTGAGCTTTTAAACAAAGGATGGCACATGGTAAAATCCAATTCGAAGCAAGATACACTATCTTCTGTATGGTTTGTGAAAGGAAGAGAGGAAAAATGAACAAATCTTAGCCACAGAGTTACCTACAATGCTCTATGGAATAAGGCAAAGAGATCATTAGTCAATTACAGCTTTATTAATTATGAATGGCTATAATACAAAAATAAAACGTTGAATTACCTTACACATGCCGAAATGATTAAGCATGATGTAAGCAGAATTGCTTGCAATGAAACCTCTTGAAACAGACTGGTTTCTAATAGGGCACACAAAAATAAATGAATTAGAAATCATTGCCAATTAAATAATCTTGGACCAACAAATTCATACTAAAACTTATCTTCTACACAGTCTTCACATGTGTGTTGGTTTAAGCAATTTGTCATAAACAGCAAGATAAAATCATGTAATGTTACACAGGACCATTCATTAGAAAATTTCCACAAATAGCCAATTTCCTCTATCATTTTAAATCAAAAGATCATGCTACTTACACAACTTTGGTGTAACCTTTGGTTTTAATGTTGGGGAAAAACTTTGTAGAGATTATGCTAATGTCCAAAGTCTAAGGATGATGAGACATTATAAGGGTGATAACAACAATAATAGTAATACCTAAAGTTTGTAGGGGGCTGGGATTTAGCTCAGTGGGTAGAGCGCTACGCTGCAGTCTCTGAGGCCCAGAGTTCAATTCCCAGCACCGCAAAAATGGGAGAAGGACCTGGCAATCCACTCCCAAGGCAATCCCGAAGCACTCAGCCATTGAAAACCCTACGAGGGTCGCTATGAGTCGGATACCGACTCGAGGGCACCTAACAACAACAACAACAAAGTTTGTAGAGCTCCTTATAATTTACAAATTATACATCATACATCAGTTTGTTTCATCAGTGCAACAGTCATGTGAGGTAGGGACCATTATCTTAATTCTGAAAATGAGAAGACCAAGACAGAGAAATGATGAAGTCGCCCAAAGTCACACAGCTATCAGGTACCACAGCCAAAATTTAAACACCTCATCTAGACAGAACATAATGTTTTGTCTGAAGCAGAGCAGGAAAAGAAAATTGCAACTTTGCATACTGTGAGAATCTGAATCCCTGCCCCCCACTCCATAAAGAGAACATGTACTAGGCAATATTTGTCCTTGCAAAACTCAGCAATCAGTGAAATAGTTCAGTGCTGTCTAGCCACAGTGGGAATAACTGCAAAGCCTCCAGCAGCTATGAATTTGAGAATTAAACCAATCATGAGCCTGAATATTACTCTAATCACCTAAAAGAAATCAGGGATAGCTTGAGAATTACTCCATAAAAACTTAAAGAAACTTAGAAACAAATCTCTACGTAATGTTAGCCAAATGCTTCAACAGTTCAATTTTGCAACAGCTGTTTAAAACCTGGAAGACTCCCTGCTAGGAATGTATTTATTTTTGCTATTTATGCTGTGAATGAAGATTGAGTCAGCTACAAAACCTATTTAGCCCATAATGTGGGTTGAATAGTGAAGAATGGCAATTCAAAATGCAGCAGTAGTAAATATCACTGCAAATGCATAGTATTTTACGTATACTGCAAATTAAGACATTGTGAGTTCAATGGAACACTCAACCATCCTTCTAAAGTGTGTTTCTATTCTTCACCTCTTCTGATGCAATGTGGAATTTGGAAAACATTTCCCAATAGAAACAAATCCAATTTGAAAAGCTGCAAGGATCACTAGACTTGGATACTAAAGGATGGGTGGGTTTAAATTTGAAATCTACAAAGAAATGGGTTGTGTGATTTTGGACCAGTTATTCACTGACTCTTTCCTTCAGTACTCATTTTGTTAGAGCATATTTTGGCTTGCCTGCAGCCATACCACTGGGGTGTCTGATCCCATCAGATCTCAGAAGCTAAGCAGGGTTGAGCTTCCTTAGTACTTAGATAGGAGACCACCTGGGAATACCGGGTGCTGTAAGCTTGGGAGAAGAACCTGGCAACCCACTCCCAAAGAACAATCAGCTATTGAAAGCCCAATGAATAGCACAGAAGCACTAACAACACTGTTTATCCTGTTGTATGTAGGGTCACTATCAGTCAGACACCAACTTGACAGCACCTAACAACAACGGAAGCCTGTCTTGATTCCTCCAACTCCCTGCAGCCCTTACCTTCTCTCTGTCTGTGCTCCCATAACACCTCCTTCAGGGTTCCCTTAGTACTATTTTCACACTGAATAAAAATTTCTTTTATTTCTCTCTGTCCCCCCACTAGGCTGTGCAGTCTTGAGAACATTCAGTACCTGTGTCCTGTTTCTGAAGACAGAAGACATATTTTCATGGGGAATCACCTCTTCCCACTCTTAGTGCATGGTTTTGGTGGAACTGCTGATTTCTCTGACTTCCTTTGCATCAATTGATCCATTCCAATCCTTTGTTGTTGCTGTTGTTAGGTGCTGTCGAGTCGAGACCAACTCATAGCAACCCTCGGGGGTTCTCAATGGCTGACTGTTTCGGGATTGCCTAGGGAGTGGTTGCCAGGTCCTCCCATTTTTTGCAGTGCTGGGAATAGAACCCGGGACCTCAGAGGCTGCAACACAGCGCTCTACCAACTGAGCTTAATCCCAGCCCCTTCCAATCCTTTAGAAGCTTCATATACTTAACAATAAAGTGATCAATTTTGCCATCTAAATGGAACTCTTCCAGAGCCAGCAAAACTCAATTCTGGGCCCTTTGTCATAACTCTAGACACAGATTATCTTTTCTGCTCATCTGGAAATTGGAAAGGTATAAGCACATAGCCACCAAGAGCCACCACGGAGAGATGGGCTTAATGTGCAACACTGACTCCGAAAGAAGGAGACGCGGAAGGCAGAGACTGTCATAGTCTTGAACTCTATTCCTGCACTGTCCATTGATATGAGCCAATAAATTCCATTATTGATTAATCCTCTGGAAATTGGTTTTCAATCTATTGGAATTCAAAAGCCCTGACTGACACAGATGGTATTGTGCCTGCCTACATCCTCAGCACCTGGCCTGTCACCTGGAACAGATTTAACACTTAAAACCTACACAAAAGATGGAGCCTTCGTCCATGGAGGGACAGTGCCATAGCCTAAGAGGATGAGGAAAATAGCTTTAGTGGAGGTGTCCACACAGTTCTTGTTAGGTGCCATCAAGTCGGGTCCATGTACAACAGAATGAGACACTCCCCAACCCTGTGCCATGGACTGCACTATGTCAGTACTTCTGTGACATTCATAGAGTTTTCAATGGCTGATTGTTTGGGGAGTGCACTGCCAAGTCCGTCTCCATTTTTTTGCGGTGTCGGGGATCAAACCCAGGGCCTCAGAGAGTGCACAGCAGCACTCTACCAACTGAGCTAACCCCCAGCATGTGCTAGGGAATCAGAGAACCTTGGGGGAGTAAAGTGATACCAGAAGCCAGAAGGGGCAAGGAAGGTACCTCAGAGATGGTCTTATTTTGACCAGCCCTTGAGGAAGAGTGGGGCTGGGGTTTAGCTCCATTAGTAGAGCACTGCTCTGCAGTCTCTGAGGTCCCGAGTTTGATCCCCAGCACTGCACAAATGGGTAAAGGACGTAGCAATCCTTTCCCCAGGCAATACTGAAAGAATTGTTGTTGTTGTTGTTGTTAGGTGCCGACGAGTCTGTATCTGACTCATAGCCACCCTAAGTACAACAGGTGAAACACTATTGTCAGTGCTTCTCTGCTGTTCATAGGGTTTTCAATGGCAGATTGATTTTTGGGAGAGGGTTATCAGGTCCTTCTCCCAAGCCTACAGTATCTGGTGTTCCCAGGTGGTCTCCCATCCAAGTACTAACCAGGCCTGACCCTGCTTAGCTTCTGAGATCTGACGGGATCGGATGCCACAGGGCTACAGATGCAGGCTACTGAAACAATTAGCCATTGAAAATCCTGTGAACACTATGAGGGTTGCTACAGCATCTAACAACAATAATTGAGGAAGAGTAGAGGCCATCCACATACAACAGGTGGAAGAGCCATCCAAACATGGTAAGGAGCACACGTTTGTCCTTGCAAAGCTCTTTGCAAAGAGTGCGCAGGCTCTCTTGACCCACCTGAATGTCAGTTTCCTCACCTATAAAATGCAGCTCACCCACTTGTTACCTGGTCCACCACAGTCAGGGAGCACATGCTCTGTGCCAGGCACTAGGCAAGCGGTTTGGAATTCAAGGATGATGATTACCCAGTGCCTGCCCTTAAGGAGCTCACAGCCCAATGGGGCGAGCATGCGACAGCGTGGCAGAGAGGAGTCTTGGGCTCCCTGGAGGAGGTGGCTGTTAAGCCTTGGTGTTGATAACCTGGCAATGGTCTAACAATAAAAACTGCCTACTCTGTCATCACAACACCTGGGAAGGGAACTCCAAACCCCTTTAACACTTACTTAACAGCTGCACTGGGAATAAAATATGCAGGAAATACAGTCAGAGAGTAGAGGGATGGTCGGTGACATCAGGATTTGTGATTTTGTGAGGGCTAACACAAAGAGAGGGCTGGGATTTAGCTCAGTCGGGAGAGCGCTGCTCTGCAGTCTCTGAGGTCCAGAGTTTGATTCCCAGCACCACAAAAATGGGAGAAGGACATAGCAATCCACTCCCGAGGCAATCCAGAAAGTCAGCTATTGAAAACCCTATGAGGGTTGCTATGAATCGGACACGACTCAATGGCACCTACCAACAACAATAAAAAGAGAATCGTTTTCTATTAAAGTCAGGCTTGTGTAATAAGCTCAGACTCACTGAGTATTTGGTAGACATAACACAGTATGCTAAATGCTTTACATGAATTATTTCAGTCATTACAAGGTAAGAACTAGAATGATCTCCATGCAGAGGACAATGTTAAGTTTTTGGTAAACTGCTTAGAAATCTAGTAAATTGTCTTCTATAGTTGTTCATAGCATTTGGCTAACAAGTGGGGAGTAGGGTCTTGAATCTTGTCAAGCTAACAACACAGTTCTCTTCACTTTGATGCAACTCTGCATTCAAACATGTTTAATCTGGTGTTAGCAAGCTAGAGATTCAGGGGACTGTGTGTCAAGCCTATTCCAGATTTACTCCTGCCAGGAAATGTCAATACCTTTATATCTTTTCTTTTACTTGCCTGGGGCATGGCATTAAAGGAAGTTCTTTTCTTCTTTTCTTTCTATTGCTGCTTCTTATGGAATATGTCAAATACATAACTAAGTATAAAGAGAAAATGACAGCGACCTGTGCTCCCTCCCCTTGGCTTTGTTAAAGCCTAACATTTTATCAACTGTCTTCAGGGGTTTTGAGAAATAAAACATGTAGAGCCGGTGCTTCCCAGAACTCTGAGATGACCCCTCAGGGCAAGGCCCTCTTTGATGAATGGATCACCAGGACTCAGTTCGCTCTCTCTTCCCACAGGTTGACACCAGTTGCTACGTGCACATTAGTCATCTCGAAGTCATTCTCAGGCCCTGGAAGGAAGAATTCTTTGGGTGTGGCAAAGATTAAAAATAACTCACTTGACTGATCTGGAATATCCTCTTGGAAACGTTCAGAGGCTTTCAGTGGGTACTGAAGAAAGGAGTCCAGGGAGCCTTTCCTGGGAGGCTGCGACAGGATGTGACCAGAACGGGAGGCCTCCACAGACTCTGCCAGTGGCTTCTCCGACTCCAAGTCATCACTCAGAGCACAGTCTGGGGCACCTCCTAGAAAAGCAGAGGGTTCAGTGCGTGAGTGTGTGTGTGTGTGTGTGCGTGAGTGTGTGTGTGTGTGTGTGTTCAGTGGCTGCACCTAACATTGTTCCTAATGATCATAACAGTTGTAAAGCTGTTGGAGAAGAGTGGGCAAAGGCTTTCTGGAGGACATCTCCATTTCCATTTGTCCTCATCTTTGAAGGTAGAAGCTGACCGAGCTGGTGTGTAAAAGACAGTGTCTGTTTTCCAACAAACATTTTTATAAAACTACATAGGATGTATAGAAAATATTACCATAAAAGACAAGTAAATGATAGAGAAGTCTTTGATGGGAGGGTGGGATGGGGGGAAGCATGCAAGAGGGTAAGAGGGAACCTATATGAATAATGTACAGCAAAATGCATATATGGAAATGTCACAATGAAAAGCATGTCAGAATGAATCACATTAAGGTGTACATTAAAAATTTCTAATAATAAAAAAAACTACATAGCTGAGCTTAAAAGAAAAAGATATCCAAAAGAGGCCAAACCAAGGACACTCACAAAACATGAGCTGTGGCTGAAGCTGCCCAGATGAGTAGACAGGGGGATTTAGAAGTCCTAGGAATCAAAAGGGGCTGGGATTTAGCTCTGTGGGTAGAGCACTGCGCTGCAGTCTCTGAGGTCCCGAGTTCAATTCCCAGCACCGCAAAAATGGGAGAAGGACCTGGCAATCCACTCCCAAGGCAATCCCGAAACAGTCAGCCACTGAAAACCCTATGAGGGTCGCTATGAGTCGGATACCGACTTGACGGCACCTAACAACAACAACAACGACAACAAGAAGGAATCAAAAGACTGAGGTTTAAATGACAATCTAATGACTGAGAAAGGGCCTCTGTCTCAAGAGAGGTAGAAAATTGGAATTGAGTCATTGCCAGGATTTGGAAGTCTATTTCTCTAACAGAAAGATAAGCTAAGAAAAAAAAATTCACTAGTTCCAGGAGGGTATGAAAGCTTGTCCCCTTTGACCAAGGCAGCTAATGAGAACATACTGTCTCCCCTAACACTTTAGAAGTGGATTTCAAACTAAAATTTATGCTAATCTGAAAAGTTAATATTTAGGAAACGTCTCAGGCTGGTGCCAGCCCTGTGATGTCCGCCAGAAGCCAACATAGAGAACCTAGAGAATTCCTCAGCATATTCATGCCAGATGAACCAAATCGAGATGTCTAGTGAGGCAAAGGTCTGGGGCTAAACTTCCATGTGGCTGAAAGACATTCTGAACACATCCATCCTTTTCAGTGATGCTTTGGCTTGGGAAGTTTTGGTGCTTTTAACTGCAGACTGAAATTGAGAGCCCTACTAACTTCCTTGATGACCTCATGTTGAAGAGATCAGTTGTTTCTAGGAGTTAGCTTAACGTGATCACAGTCGAAACACTCTCATGCCAAGCTTTACAACTTCCCTAGAACAAAGCCCAGGGGAGAGAAGTTCATATCCCCAAATTAGAAAATGTGCAAAGACTTCATCTCCCATAAGCAAGGAAAAGAAATGGGAGGGGAGAAGATGACTGGGGCATCCTTGAGATTACTGCCTGGCTTTAAATTTTGAGCGGGGGGCATGGTGACTGAGGAAATTGTCCCAAGTTATTCTACGTTGGGGAAACTCTAAAGTATATCTGTGACATTTCTTACCCCCATCCTCAATATCAGCTTATTTTTGCTTATCTAAATAAGACAATATGCCTGCAGCCATATCACCATGGAGTCTGATCCTGCCAGATCTTGAAAGGTAAGAAAGGTCAGGCCTGGTTAGTACTTGGATGGGAGACCACCTGGGAAAACCAGGTGCTAAAGGCTTGGGAGAAGGACTTAGCAACCCTTTCCCCCCAAACAGTCAGCCATTGAAAACCTTATGAATAGCAGAGAAGCACTGACAATAGTGCCAGACATGGCACAGTGTCAGGTAATGTTTCATCTATTGTATATAGGCAACTAACAATAACAACAGAAACAACAAATAAGACAACTATTTCTGTGGTTCATGTGAGTCTTGGTTTCCTGACTAAGGAAAATACTCAAATCAACTGAGCAAATATTTACCAAACACATACCTCTCAGGCCCCTCAGATAGATGGGAAGGTTATAAAGGAGAAAATCCTGACCCAGACCCAATGGAAGCAGAAATCCTGGGTGTGTGTACCCCTGAGAGTCACTGGGAAGAAGTGATGAAGAGGGTATTGCTTGTTGGCTACAGACTACATGTAAACAGATATCACTTGTGAAAAAGGCTCAAAATGAGGTTTGGTGGAAAACACAGGGACTTGGGGTTCAGAAAATCTGAGGCATGAATCTTAATAAGAGTAATACAGGGCACCTAACTTTCTGACAGAGTTTCCTCATCTAAAAATAGAACAACTGTTTCTACTTTTCACTGTTTTTGTGATAACTGAATGAGACAATGTAAATGAATGAAACAAAAATGTAAATATTTTCAAATACAGTATAGATGGAGGGAATTGAGGCTTCCATCATAAAACAGGCATTACAATTGATAAGCCCCTGGTTCCATCTGGGATAGTCAGCTCCATGGTTGGGAGAAGTGGGTGTTGGTCAATCACCGAAGATGTTTCAAGATGGAAAAGTGATTCTCAAGAATTTGTGATTCTGGCAAAAAAAAAAAAAGGATCTGATTGTTTGGCCTTGGGAAAGGGAATGTTTTAATTTGGATTGGGTATCTAGGAAGTTGCCCTGCCATGAAGGGATTCCTTAACCTGCTCCTCGACACTTCTAGGCACAGAGTTGATTCCACCTGGCTGCTTCCTTCCTCTGACTTCATCATATGACAAGGTGCCTTCCAGAGGAAGGTGCTAGTGAGGGAGAAAACTGTGTCCTCTGTTACCTGCACCACTGCAGAGCTGAATGCTCTGAGCAACAGGGTCTCCAGGAACGACGCACACATCGTGTGGTGGGGAAGGGCCATGGCTCCTAAGACAGGGATAGAGACATGGGCTAACAAAGGAGCAGAGAAGAAACAAAGGAATGGAGAGGACTGTTTTTGCCATGTGGCAGGAAACCCAAGAGGTGCAAGCTAGGGAACCTGGGCAGCCCGAGTTAATAAGTACCAAGGCTTTCTCTACTTTGATTGCTGTCATGGGACTTCTGGAGCATAAAATGACTAAAGAGAAACATCAGCTAGGAGGAAGGACCACAGTAGGCCACAGTGACACCCCAGAGAAGACTCCAAGCCAAAGGATTTCAGAAAGTTCAGCAAAAGCAGAGAAATCAAGTGGTGTGTGGACACAGGGCGGGAAGCACAGGGTGTGTGCAGTTATTATGTACTGCATACGTTGTCATGGGCAAGAAGCTGGAGGAACCAAGTCAAATCACGTACTGCTGCACCCTACTCAGGGTCTGCAGAAGGAGAGGCAGGAGCAGTACAGATACGTGGAGGTAATTGCTAGGATGAAGGCTGGCCCGAGTATCCAGTGGTGGTCTAGGAAGGGGTGTCTGAGTCTGTCTAGTGGAACCCAGGGAGCTTCACAGATGAGGTGGAGCTGAAGTGGGAACTTGAGGGATGAATAGGAGTTCTTCTGGGAAGACAATAGACAAAGAGAAGGGGCCAGGCAGAGAGAAAGAGGGAAGAGGGGGACTAGGAGGGGAGGGCAAGGAGTGGAAGGAGGATGAGAGGGAGGAGGGGGAGAGGGAGTGGTGGAGGGGGAGGGAAAAGAGGAGGAGGGAACAGGAGGAGGAGGAGGAGGAAGAGGAAGAGGAGGAGGAGGAGGAGGAAAGGGAAGGACATGAGGAAAGGGAGAGAGAGGAAGAAAGCCAAAACGTCAGTCTGTGAGAGAATATTGTGAGATGCAAACAGCAAGCTCAGCACAGGTAGACGGGAGCATGAGCCTGGGGGACTCCTGCCCGATGATTCCGACCAGACTGTTGCACAAAGGTCACATCCTGAAAGGCCTCCTGGTGCCTTCAGGAGGTAGGATTATCCAGAGGGCAATTTGGAGTCGTTAACAAATTTCACGGGGGATATCACAGGAGAACAAATGCCCATTCAGCAGTGGGAGCTGAAAGCCTCCTGGATCCCATTCCAGGCAACTGTGCCTGGGGATCTCAAGACACACTTGGGTTCTCCTACGGCAGGGCTGCTCAGCAGGTGGCAATTGCTGTTACTGGGAAGGCGTAGGGTGATGTTTGGATATGTTTTTGGTTGTCACAACTTGGGGGGTTGGGGTTCTGCTGTCATCTAGTGCACAGAGGCCAGGCGTGCTGCCAACAACCTGTAATACCTAGGGCAGCTGTCACAGCGGTGAAGGATCTGCCCCAAAGCCCTGTTGGGGTGAGAGCAGAGCCAAATGTGTTGGGACCCCTAGGGCTCATCCAACAGCTCTGAGATGTGCTGACAGGTGGGGACCCTGTGCCTGGCTTTCCTGGTCATGCCTACTCTTGTCCAAACACCCTGCTCTCTACCTTCGTGTCATAGTTTATGACCTTATGCTGTGGTTAGGTGCTGTGGAGTCAGGTCTGACTTCTAGAGACTCTTGTAGGTTTTTCAATGGCTGATTGTTTCTGGATTGCTTCTGGAGTGGACTACCATGAAACACAGACTATAGAATATGTAATTTCTGTGATTTTTGTTTTATGTCTGCCTCCCTCACTGGACTGAAAGCTCCATGAGAAATAGGTCACCTCCCCTGTCACAGGCCCCATCCATTAGCACCTAGCTCATGGTAAGCCCTCAGTGAAGTTTATGCTGTTAATGAACAGAGCACAGTGTTCCAGTGAGGGTAGGGGCTGAGACACGTTGCTGTACCCAAAGCCTAACTTGAGCCTGTTACAATAGGGCTGTAGTAACCATAGAATTAGTGGGGTAGTTTTCACCGCTGTGAAGGGGGAGACTGACCTGAGCCCAAGCTTTGAGGAAGCTGACGGTCTTCTTGTCCTGCCTGCGGGGTTCACGCTGCCTGTGGGGCTCCACAGCCTGGATACTGAGCCAATGATCTGGGGCTTTTGGATCAGGGGATTCCTACCAACCCTGTCAGTGTCCTCTCCCCATCCTCCCCATAACTTCCAGCTACTTGACAAAGCAGTCAGTGGAAACATCCTTGCTGGCTGCCATAGAGAGAGGAAGCAGAAGAACTTGAACATGTAAATCACCTAGTAATGGCCACACTGCAGAAAAGGTCCTAGAGCACGCTCATCACAGCCCTGTTCACATAGCCATGATGTGGACAAAAACTAAGTGTCCATCCACAGAAGAATTGATAAAGAAATGTGATATATACACATAATTGAACATTATTTGGCCTTTAAAAGTAACAATATGGATAAGCCTACAGGACAGTATGCTATGTGAAATAAGCCAGTCACAGAAGAGCAAACACTACATGAATCCACTTCTCTGAGGATCTAGACAGTCAAAGGTATAGAAGAAGAAAATATAATAGTGATTGTCAGAGACCAGGGAGTAAGCAGTGAGGAAAAGAGGGTATAGAATTTTAGTGAAGTTAAATGGATGAGTTCTACAGAGGTGGTGTACAACATAGTACCTAGAGTTAATAATATGGTATGAATTAAGAAAATGTATAGCAGCTGGGCATGTTGGCTCACCTCTATAGTCCCAGTGACTCTGAATGCAGAGAGGCAGGAGGATGGCAAGTTCAAGGCCAGAGGCAGTCTGCATAACTTAGAAAGATCATGACACAGAATAAAAAGTAAACATGGGCTGGGGATACATCTCAGTAGTAGAGCACTTTAAAAAATCATGTGCAGGGCCCTGGGTTCAGCACTTCCAGCACTGAGGAGGAGGGGGAGGAGAAGGAGGAGGAGGAGGAAGAAGAGGCCAAAGAGGAGGAGGGAGGAGGAAGAGGAGGAGATCATATAAGTGTTCTTATACCCACCCACCCCACATGAGCATACAAGGAACCTCTAGGATATGTTGGATATATCTACACTACTTTGGTTGTGGTTTGCATATATCCAAACTCATCAAAAGTATGTGCAATTATTTACACATCACGCAATTATTTACACAGCTTTATTATATCTGAATAAAGCTGTTTAAAAAAAAAAGGAAAGAGGCTGGATGACCAAATTAATGTGGAAGTGAGAAAGATCTGGGGACATTTGTGGCTGATTATGTATCCATGACATGCCTTTAACTGTGATCTGGGAAAATGTGAAGGAGATGGTGACCACAGTAAATATATCCCTGCACTGGGTCCCAAAGTTGCCGGGTCAAACTTAGAACTTAGCCACCAAGAATGGGATGAAATAAAAAATGTATCCTATGTGGAATATTGGAAATTTCACATAAAATGTTATAAAAGATGATATCAAATATAGAAACCATAAAATTCCCTTAATGACTAATGAGTTTTTCATCTCTGAAAAGACATGATTTGTTCTCTGCTTACATTTTCTCTGGTGCTAAATTTTTCTCCAAACTTAACAATTAATGAAAGGATAAGATAGTAGAACATATTGCCCCAAATAGCTTTTGTCGTTGTTGTTAGGTGCCATCGGTATCGGACTCATAAAGACCCTCATTGAGTTTTCAATGGCTGACTGTTTTGGGATTGCCTTGGGCGTGGATTGCCAAGTCCTTCTACCATTTTTGCGGTGCTGGGAATTGAACTCAGGACCTCAGAGACTGCAGTGCAGCGCTCTACCAACTGAGCTAAATCCCCCAGATAGCTTTAGTTGTATTCTATTTAAAGGTATTAATTTGATGTTATTTTGCCTGATTTCTTTAAATCCCATATAGTTTCCTTCTGTTAAAAAAGAAAAAAGACGATGCATATCTTCTAAGCACATCTCCTGTACCCTAGCCTCCTTACTGTTTGCTGTAGAGAGAAGCACAAAGCCACAAACAGATGTTGCCACCAAAAGTATTTATGCGGAAGGCAGTAATTTAGAGAAGACTTCAGACTGCAGGCTTGGCGACTTGCATAGGGCCATCTTGCCTGTCCTAGGGCTGGCAGCAGTGGAGGGAATGGAAGGTCCCACTGTCCTCCCTGGGTGAGTTCTCTACCCTCTCTTTGGATGGCACACTGACCCCAGGAGCACACTCTGAGTTGCAGAATTGGGGTCTGGGGAGCTGCAAAATCCCATGGTTGGAGAATGAATGGCAACTGATGAGCAAAGGTGTCTCCACGCAGCTGGGGAGCGGGTGAGCTGAGGACGAATGAAGCAGGCAAAAAATAAATAAATAAATAAAACCCTCTCTCGCCTGAGAAACGAAGCAAGAGAAAATCAGGGGAAGTAGTGTTTGATTGCATCCATTTCACAGGGAGAAAACAGCAAAACAATTTAATTTTGAATTCTTCTGAAGTCTTCTAACTAGGCTATATTCCCAGAGAAAAATAAATTGCTGATAAAAGGCCTTGGTAATTCTGGAAAACAAGAAATCAGAGGAAGATTTGATTACAGCTGACAGCAGAGATGAGAGATTTCAGAGTCCTATGCGCACCCAGGTTGACTAATTGCTGATTTTGGAGGGGGTGGTTTGATCTGTTATATTTAGAAGATATTTGACAACCATGAGAATTTTAATAAGATACCTCATGCATGCACGTGCAGTACTGATGTGGCCCAATGCTTTCAAGTTGTTTGGACATATTTGAAAGAAGCAATGATGGGAAAACTGGATGTTAACTTCAAAATATGGAAAACACTGCCTTTGGAACAGTGATTCCCCAACTTCAGTCATCAGGCATCATTTCCCTGGTCTCCGCCATCCTGCAAAAACTGCTTGCTCTTAATCACTTAGTATTTTCTTCACACTGTATCATTTTAGACTTTTAAAGCCAACTCTATATCAATAACTTAAAAGTTCTAAAGAGAAATTAAATGCAAAAGTTAAGGACACTAAAATATAACCTTACTTCTTATTGTTGTTATGTGCCATCATAGAGTTGGGTCCAACTCATAGCCACCCTATGTACAGCACACAAAACACTACTGGACACTCAGTCATGCCCAGCACTATGTCAGTGATTCTCTGCAAGAGTCTTGCTTAGTTTATCCTAAATACTGGTGTAGCAAAAGCTCTGAGTCTGTTCCTTGTTTAAAAGAACTTTGTTAAAAGAGAAAGCAGAGGGGCCAAAAGCTACCAGGGCTCTAAACTAAGCAGGCCCCTTGATTCTATCAGGACTGTGTGAGAATCTGAAGAGAGGCCATAGTTTCTCTCCATGTATGATTCAATATTTATTTCTCTTGAGTCCTAGAGGTATCTTGTACTGCACCCCCTACTTTGGGAAACATTGCTTGTGACCTGAGAAGAGACTTGCCCCGTGTGCTCCA
The DNA here is from genome assembly GCA_007922755.1 of Pedetes capensis. Classification (NCBI taxonomy): domain Eukaryota; kingdom Metazoa; phylum Chordata; class Mammalia; order Rodentia; family Pedetidae; genus Pedetes; species Pedetes capensis. Next base: position 91,035 of record VMDO01005794.1, on the reverse strand, counting down.
GAAAACCAGGCTAGAACCAAGCCAGAGGGAAACTTGAACAAGCACATGATGGATCAGCATAAGTAAAGCTATTTCTGCAGCAGCATTAGCCAAGGAGAGGAAGAGGCAGCCTTCAGAAGGAATGGGAGGGTAGGAGTGGGAAGTGAAGAGATGCTGGTCAGAGAGTACAAAGTTTCCATCTGAAAGCTTGAATAAGGTCCAGAGATCCATCATGCAGTACATGCCTACAATTAATAATAATACATAGTATATTTGAAAGGAACTAAAAGTAGCTCTGAATGGTCTCAACACAAAACACTGAGTACATGAGGCTATGGATATGTAAATTAGTCTGATATAACAATTTCTCAATGTATAGATATATCAATGCCTCTCATTATCCACAGTAAATATATACTTTTTAAAAGAATTTGTCAACTAAACCTTATAGGTTTTTGTTTTTAATGGCAGTCTGAAATAGGCAAACCCATTGTGATAGAGGCCTATAGCTGTAGCTCTGTGGCCTCTGATCCTATCAGATCTCGGAAGCTAAGCAGGGTCAGACCTGGTTAATACTTGGATGGGAGACCTCCTGGGAACACCAGATGCTGTAGGCTTGAGAGGAGGACCTGGCAACACACTCCCACAAATCAATCTGCCATTGAAAACCCTATGAACAGCACAGAAGCACGACAATATTTTGCCTATTGCACGTAGGGTCACTATGAGTCAGACATGACTCTATGGCACCTAACAACAAAAACAACATAGAGACAGAAAGTTGATTAGTGATTATCAGGGGATGGCAGGAAATGGGGAACAACTGCTAATGAGTATGGGCTTTCTCTTTAGAAGGGATGAAAATGTTCTGGAAGTAGAAAGCAGTCAAGTTGAATAACTGACCCTAAGACTATACCAAAAATCACTATCTTTTGCACATTAAAATGGTAAGCTTTATGAGGTGAGTCATGTCTCAATGAAAACAGCCTGAGAGCATCTTAGTACCATAGGGATTTGTGCCATCTGCAAGGGATGCACAGATTTGCCAAGATGACCTCTCCTTTGCCTTCTGTGTGAAGATTCCACTTGTTTCCCAGATACTTCTTGAATGCTGCAGAATTGTTGTTGGCTTGACTGCTTTCCAGGCTGGACACCACTGGTCATTTCTTTATAATCTCTTCTGTCAGGACACTCAGGTTTTTTGCCTGAGAGCCTTTTCCCAGTGTAGTAAAGGACACGTACTCAGACCTGTAGGAGTGAATCCTGACTGTGCAGCTTCTAGGTGTGACCTCAGGAAAAGTATCTAGCCTGCCTTGGCTTCCCTCTCTGGAAAGTGGGGATAAGAAGAATAATACCTCCCCCATAGACTCAGAGAAAAGTGATGATATACTCTATGTGGGTTTGCTGGTTCAGTGCTGGTCCAAAGCATTCATTACGATTAGGGGACATTGGTTCTTGGGCTCCTGTTCAAGATCCTGAATATTTTTCTTAACTCTCCTTTCTGTTCATTCATGTGTTTTGCACAGGTAGGTTCTTTTATTCCAGAGACCTCTCCTGCTTCTCAGAATATTTCCAAATCAGTATCTCTAGATACTTTCTTACTCTTGAGTTTCTTTCTAATTTCCAAACCTTAACTGAGGTCTTTCTATGTCCCATGTTGTTGTTGTTAGGTGCCGTCGAGTCATGCCTGACTCATAGCAACCCTCATAGGGTTTTCAATGGCAGATTGTTTTGGAATTGCCTTGGGAGTGGGTTGCCACATCCTTCTCCCATTTTTGTGGCGCTGGGAATCAAACTTGGGACCTCAGAGACTGTAGAGCGGCGCTCTACCAACTGAGCTAAACCCCAGCCCAATGTCCCATAAGTACCTAAAATCTAACCCACAAGAAATAGGATTCATTGTCTCTTTTCCTGACCTCCATAGGTATTTTATTTTTGCCTTCATAGAGCTCATACCTATTCAGCAGAATCCCAGCCCCTGTGCTAATTCTATGACTTATTGCATTTTCTCCTCACAGCAATTGTATATGCTAGTATTTTCTTCTTTATATATGAAAAATGGAGGAGCAGAGAGGTTAATTAGCTTATCCAAAAATACTGGGGTAGGAAAAAATGGTTCCAGTACTTGAATTCAGGTCCATCCAAATCAAAAGACCATTTTCCTTACCACTCTGCCTTACTGTTTTCCAGCTTTGGGTAACTAGGAGAATTCTTCATGCAGTTCCCCAAATTAAACACATTAATATTCTTTGATTTCTCTCACTTTTTCAGAACCTCATTAAGTCTGTCACCAACCTGTCAACCCTACCTTGAAAAATATGCCTTAAATCTCTCCCTTGCTTTTCCAGAGCTACTTCCTTAGCTTATAGGTTTTAACTGCCTCTGAGCGCCCACTAGCTGGTCTCCATCCAATCCTCACCGCAGGTTACTGCAATGGTAACTCTGAAAATTGAAACCTGATGTGTTCTCATCTTACTTAAGACCCTTCAAAACTATCCTTGACTCATTAGATAGAATCTAGCTCTTCAACACAGCATAGAAAGGTCTTCAACCATCCACAGTCTACCTTTCAGAGTTCAACCCTATGCCTTGCCTCATTCATCTCTGTGTCCTGCCTGTACTTGCTTGTTCTTGTGAGGAACTAGAATGCACTCGGTTTAATTAATCATTTGTTCATATTAAGGAGTTCTTTCTTCACTTAACAAGCTCTAATTCTATTTTAAAAATGATTCTATTAGTATTAAACACACACACACACACATACACACACACACACACACCCCTTCACTGTGCCATTGTCAATTGTGAGTTCCCTGGCCTTGATAATATTCTGTGGCTGTAAAAATTATTACCAGTAGGCAAAACTGGACGAATGGTGGTACACAGGCCTTATCTGTACTATTTTTGCAACTTCATATGAGTTTATAATTACTATAATTTTTTAAAATTAAAAGACAATGTAGTGTTTCAGTTTTCTGCCCAAGAATCAGATTGGGAAAAATAATAGACATATACGGACACTCGAACTATTTATTATATGATTATATTATATAACTCAACTTATTTACTTTGGGGGCCTGAGCTATAAGGTGAATGCTGTATTTGACCTTGGAAAGGAGAATAAAGCCCTTCTTGGCAGAGAGCAAAATCTGGGCTTTCACATTGAAAAGACCTGGGTTGAATTCCAGCTCTGGTGTTTATGATCTAAATGAACTTGAGCAGGCTACTTTACCCTGAATCTTATTTTCATCATAAGTATAATAAATATGATAATATGACCTAATTCTTAGGGTTTTGGATGATATTTAAGCAAGATAATGTATGAAAACAAGGTAATACACTTAAGCAAGACAGACTGTAAAGTGCCCAGCACATAAAAAGGCCTTTGCCTTCTGTCCTCTTCTCAAAGCTCACACTGGCAAATCCTACTGACTGTGCCTTTGAATTGTGTCCAGAATCCTCCTCCTTCCCACTACCACCCTGCGATCAGCTTAGTTCAAACTATGATTAGCTCCCACCTGAATCACTCCAACAGGCTCCTAACCAGTTTCCTTATTTTGATTCTGATACTATTGTGAACACAGCAGTCAGAGGTATATTTTCAACATGGAAATTTAATATTATTTTCCTGATCAAATCCTCCCAGGGTTTCTTCCCTCACTCACAGTAGAAGACAAAGCCTTTGAGATGGCCTTTCAGCTCTCCCTGTCCTTCCCCACTTGCATGCACCTCACAAAAGCCCCCTATGAGGGTTTTCCTTACTCTTTTCCCTCACTCACTAAGCCCTAGATAGACTCCTGATGCACAGCCTTTGCACTTGCACTTCCTGTGCCTGGATTATTCATCCCCCAATACCTGGTTAGCTATTTCACTCCTGATTTTAAGTTAACACTCAAAGTCCTGCTCAGCAATTTCTTCCCTAAACACCTTATGTAAACTTGCAATCCTATCACTTCCTCCCTGATTATTCTCTGCACCACTCAGTTTTTAACATGCCATACAATTCATTTTGTCTGTTTCCCCCCACACACACAGATTCAAATTCTGTGAGAGTAAGGAGTTTTGTCCGTTTTGTTCACTACTATGTCCAGTGTGTAGACAGTGCTTGGCATATAGTTGGCCCTCAGTAAAATCTTGTAAATGAATGAGTTCCAGTGGAATATACAACCTGAGCAAAGCCACAGGTGTGTGGAAGAGGACTACCTCTTCAGAAAGTGAGAGTAGAACAGATTGATCAGCAGTACATGAATTGAGGGAAAGGAAGATGAAGTTAAAGACAGGACCAGGGACCTGGGCCTCAGACAAATGCATTTGCACAGGGCCCCATGTTCAAAGGGCTTCACCCTGGTTTAATGCTCTGCTGTCAACATTTTAAATTCTTAAATGTTTTTGAACAAAGGACCCTGAATTTTATTTTTTACTGGACCTTGGAAATTGAGCCAATTCTGGTTGAGAAGTAGAAAATATTCAAAGGCACTTGTATGTTGTATCAAGAAGGAATGCCTAGGCCACATATATGCTTTGGAAAGTCCATACACCTAGAAGTTTGGAAGATAGAATAGGGGAGCTAGAAATATCATTCAAGTTGATTCCTATATCTCAAGCTTACTCATCTATTAAGACTCTCTCAGTAAAGAGAAGGAAATTAAGGCAACAATTCCTTTCACAATAGCTCACCAAAATATTAAATATTAAGGAATCAATCAAATCAAAGACCCTGAAGATCTCTATAAGGAAAACTTCAAAACATTAAAGAAAGAAATCGCAGAGGATACTAGAAGATGGAAGGACTTCCCATACTCATGGATTGAGAGAATCAATATTATAAAAATGGCTATACTACCAAAAGCAATATACAGATTTAATGCAATTCCCCTTAAAATCCCAATGACAGACTTTGCAGAAATAGAAAAAAATGTTAAAAAATGCATATGGAAACACAAAAGACCATGTAAACCCAAAACAATTTTAATCTGCAAAACTAGTGCACGTAGCATCATCATACCAGACTTTAAACTATACCACAGGGCTATAGTAGCAAAACAAAGCTTGGTACTGGAACAAAACATAGTCTTGAAGGCTGATGGAACAGAATTGAAGATCCAGAGATACACCCACACAACTACAGCCACCTGATCTTTGACAAAGGGGCTAAGGACACTCAATAGAGAAAAGATAGCCTCTTCAACAAGTAGTGCTCAGAAAACTGGATATCTATTGCAGAAAAATGTAAATAGGCCCATATCTCTCAATTTGCACAAAAGTTAACTCAAAATGGATAACAGATCTCAACATATAACCAGAAATCTTAAAACTACTAGAAGAAAATATAGGGAACACACTCCAACACATTGACATATGAAAGTATTTCCTTTACAAGAGTCCAATCACCCAAGAAATGGCACCAAGAATTGACAAATGGGATTGTGTGAAATTCAAAAGCTTCTGTACAGCAAAGGAAATAATCAACAGAGTTAAGGAAAAACCCACTGAATGGGAGAAAATCTTTGCATCCTACACATCCAACAGAGAACTAATTTCTAGAATTTACAAAGAACTCACAAAAGCAAATCCTAAGAAGGCAAATAATCCAACACACAAGTGGGCAAAGGAAATGAACAGCCAGTCCCCAAATATAGAGCTAAGAAACACCTAAAAAATGCTCAATATCCCTGGCCGTTGTTGTTGTTGTTGTTGTTGTTGTTGTTGTTGTTGTTAGGTGCCATCAAGCCAGTGTCCAACACAGAGCGACCCTATATATGACAGATGAAAACACGATTGTCAGTGCTTCTCTGCTATTCATAGGGTTTACAACAGCTGCTTGTTTGGGGGGAGTGAGTTGCCAGGTCCTTCTCCCTCCTAGACATTGGGAAATGCAAATCAAAACAATTCTGAGATTCCATCTAACTCTAGCAAGAATGGCCAAGATCAAAAAAGCAAAGAATAACAAATAATGTAGTGAGGATGTGGGAAAAAAGGAACCCTTTTACACTGCTGGTGGAACTGTAAATTAGTTCAGCCACTTTGGAAATCAATGTGAAGATATCTCAGAGAACTGAAAATAGAATTGCCAAAAACCCAGCTGTACCACTCCTGGGAATATCCCCAAAGGAAGAAAAGTCATCATACCACAGAGACACTTGCATCTCCATATTCAATATAGCCCTCTTCACAATTGCAAGGATAGGGAACCAACCAAGATGCCATTAACAGAAGAATGGATGAAAAATTGTGGTATATATACACAATAGAATATTACTTAGCAATAAAAAAGAATGAAATAATGTCATTTGCAGCAAAATGGATGGAACTAGAGAATATCATTTTAAGTGAATGAACACAGGCTCAAAAAGAGAAATATCTTATGTTCTCATTCATATATGGGAGCTGACTCTTACTTAAAAGAAGAAAAAAACTATATATAAGCAGATATATAAAATGAGCAATTAAACTTAGATAAGAAGGGAAAATACAAGCAGAGTAGAGGAAGGAGGAGACTAGCAAAGGAAAGCAAAGTCTGGAATGTGGGAAGGGGAGGGGAAACAATGTAAAGGGATAAAGGCGGAGGGTAACTTCAATATAAATGAGGCAACTTCAAAAGTATAAGGGAAAATAGGGGAATATAACCCATAAGTACATACATGTTTTATCACATATTAATCAAAAGTTTCCATAAGCTTTGTAACTTGATGAAAATGTAACCAAAAGTGATGTAATAGCTGCACAATAAAGGGAGAAAAGACTCTCAGAGGTTACGTGCCTTTGAAACCCTCCTAACCTCCTCTAGGCTGAGCTGTCTCCCTTTCTTATCCTCTAGCATTCTCTCCACATATTGGTCATATCTATGATAGTGCTTAGGACATTATACTGTAATTATCTGCAGATGTATTTATATTCCTGTCTTAGACCTGGAGTTTCTTAAGGTTAGGGCCATGTTGCATTCAGCTTTGAGAAATGCATGCTTAATATAGTGATTGTCACACAGCAGGCAATCAGCAAGTTTGCTGAGTAAATTAATAAATAAGAGAATATGCTTTGAAACAATCCTGAAATAATCAGCCATTGAAACCCCTATAAGGTTGGCTATGAGTTGGACTCAATTTCATGACACCTAACAAAAATAACATGTAGTTTATCTAATAGGTACATAGGTATCTATTTCAACACAAATAAATATAGATATATGTATATATCTTGTTTTGAAAACGAAGAAATTGAAACTTAGTAATTATCCCAGTATGCCCAGATTGAAATCTGAACCCTGACTCTAGCATACTTTCTCTAAAACAGATAATGACTCCAGTATCATTTCTCTACTCAGACCCTATATGCAAAAAAGATACATTGGAGGTCTTCAAATACTTTCTGAGTATGATCAGTTTACTAATGTATATATTTAAACTCAGCTGTTTTTCATGGCATGAACACCTGTGTATCTCCATCACACAAATTGCATGGGGAAATGACAGTGAATGTTTAAAACATGGCCTACTCTCTATCAAAATGGCAGCATCTCTGGATGGGACATTCCTTTAACACCGCCTGGCTGCCAGCTGTCATTTTGAAGTGATGGCTGAGTGTGAAAAGCAAGATTCAAGCTTACCGTTCTCATTCCAGGGGTCCATGTCCAGCCTCCTGACCCCCTCCAACCAAATGTCCTCGCTTGAGGAAGAGTCAACATCACTGAAGATACTTCCACGCAGCCAAGAGTTAGAGGCTCTGAGGTTGAAGAGAGAAGAAAGAGAACTACGGATTCTCCTTTTCTTTCTAAATATTCTGGGAAGAAATGAAAAATAGCCAGGCAAGCAATGAGTAGCAGTCATCTCAGGTTCTAAACAGAATCTAGTGAAAGTAACATGACACTCAGGTTACGACTCCACAACCCAAGTCCGTCTACTCCACTAATCCATGGGAGTTTCTTAAAGTTCCACTGTGTGCTTGGTCATTGGATCAGTGTCAAGGATACTAAGATAAAGACAAAACCATGTGCACAAGATGGTCACAATCTACTGTCAGAAAGACAAGACTAATGTAGATTCAGCCAATGAATTCTTAGAGCTTATTCTGTGTCAGCTAGCTTTCTGTGTCATCAATCTCAGGTAAGAGTACTTTGCATGGATAAACTCACCTTATCTCTCGAACAGCCCTGGAAGGTAGGTACTATTATTAGTCCACTTCTGGGATTAAGAAACTGAGAGCCAGTGAGGTTAAGTTATTTGACTGAGGACATCCAGCTAGTAAATGACACAGCTGGGGTACAAACCCAGAGGTCTGGCTCCTTAGTCTCTGGTCCTGGTCACTATGTTGTTTTGGGGAAGTGGGCTCTGAAAGAACTATCTAGATGGTACTCAGAACACATTGACAAGGAGTGCTAACTTAGAATCCTAGGAGCCTTTCTGGGATATGGGAAGTCTAAGCTACATTAGATATCTGACCTTTAAGGTGCACATATAGTTTGCACATACCTAACCTGTTCATTGAAGCTTAGTGGGTATTGTATTGATCATGTTAGGAAATGTGGCTGGCAAAGGGGAGAAGATGATGAAGTTTTGAATCTATTGTGTGGGAGGTGGGGTTTAGTTAGTGCAAGTGAAGACCACAGAGGAATATCCAAGGGGAAGGGAGTAGCGGTGATGTGATTTGGTGATTCAGTTTGCATTTCCAAAAGACTCTTGGCCACAGAGGATGGCTTGGTTGGGCAAGATTGAGGGCAGAGACTATTCAAGATATGCAACAGAGTAACTTTTGTTGTGTACCTGCCTGGGACATGCCAAACCTTGTGTTAAACATATTATAATTGTGACATATGCTGAGGGCCTGAACTGAAGTCCTGTAAATGCAAAGAGGAAATGGGACTCTTGGTCCATTAAAGAATTCTGCTCTTCAGTGGGGGTCTTCAGAAGATGCATTTTGAATCATGTTCTCCTCAGTGTTCAGGTACATTACAGCAAGACTTGTGCATTCTTTATCCTGATGGTTCTGGCCCTTAAACAGGGTAATTTTTGCCCTAAGGAATATTTGGCAGTTTCTGGAAACATGTTTTTTAATGTCACATTATGGGAAGGATGCTCCTGGCAAATAGTAGGTAAAAGCCAGAGAGATACTGTTAAACAACTATAAACCACAGGACAGTTGCCTACAACAAAGAATCCTTTGGTAAAAAATGTGAACAGGGCTATGGTAGAGAAATTCTGCCTTAATTCTCTCTTGTCATCAATCTCAGGTAAGAGCAAGTTGTGAAAACTGATAGAGCTCATGGTGATAGAACAATTTTGTTTTGTGAAAACGAATCAAATTTTAAAGATTCTTGTAAGGAGTCAAGGATTGCGGTATATGTTTGTTATCCCAGCAACTCTGGAAGCAGGGGCAGGGCGCTTGCAAGTTCAAGGCCAGAGGCAACCTGGGTAACTTAGTAAGACTCTGTCTCAAGGTAAAAAATAAAAAAGGGCTGGAAGTGCAGCCCAGTGGTATACAACTTGCAAAGATGTGCAAGGGCCTGGGTTGAACCCCTAAGTACCACAAAAATTTTTAGTTTAATTTAATTTAAAAAAATAAAAGAAAAAAATAAAAAGACTACTGAGGTTCTAAAATTGTATCATCTTAAATTGAACAAACAGTAATTCCAGATTTTCTATTTATTCGTTCATATATTTATTAATTCACTGAATAAATCTTTATGAAGCACCTATTATGGGATGGGCACCGATCAACTTTGAGAACAAAATATATAGATACAACATCTCTAACATTAAGAATGTCTCTACAAAATGGGGTAGAATTAGAATTGATGGTTAGAAACATTTTCTCTAATGTCAGATAACCTGGGTTGGAATTCTAGTTCCATATAATAGCTCTGTGAGCTTGGGAAAGTTACTTAGCATCTCTGGACTTCTGTTTCCCCTCTGTTAAATGAGAATGTCAATAATGAAATCTATGTAAGGTTTCAGAGCAGGAATTGAGAATCAAATGAAAGTATATGTGTAAAGCAGTTGGGATAGTGCCTAGCAAATAGCAAGTAACCAGTAAGTGACGTTTATTTCATTGATTCGTTGGTAGTTATGATTAAGGTAAAATGGGAGAAAAGGACATGGACCAAAACTCTCCAGAAGGAGAGTGTAGGCCAGGTAAGGAAACCACTTTGCAGCAGCCTAGAGCATGTATGGGGAAGGTGGGTAACCCACCCCACAGGCATTCCGAGGACAAAGGAAGACACTGAAGAAGTTTAAACCAGAGGTGATGGTGGTCTGCATAAGACAGTAGCCACGAGGACAAAAGAGGACAACAATTCAGAATAAGTTCAGACGGTAGACTCATCTGGTCTTTACAATTGTGGCAGAAGCCCTAACTTTCCTACTTAGCTCATTCTATGCTTCCACCTTGACACAGCTGGGTGGCATCTCCCTGGTCCCTCACCATTGGGTGCAGCTATAGGTCTGAGGTCTTACAGTGGTAAGTGAGCAGCATGTGCCATTTCTGAGCAGGAGCCTTGGAGAGAATAGGGAGTAGACATGATTCCAAATCTAAAGCCAAGCTCAGCCTGATCCAGATGAGATCAGCCTATCCCAACCAACTTCCAAAGGTGTGTGTTTTCATTGTTACTTATCACTAAGATTTTTACCATTGTTTGTTACACAGCATTATTATGTTGATAGCTGATGGATACAGTTGGCATGTAGGTAGCTTTGAGGCAAAAGATAATGGATGTGATTGCCCAAGTTCACTAATCCAAAGTGAACCTATTCATCTTTCTGCAAAGATGCCCTGTGTTTGTTTCTGATCCTGGTAAATGGTCTTACTGCACATCCAACTCACAAAGCCAGACTCCTGTGTGTCACAGACATGCCCTTCTTTTGTTGGAACTTCCACATCGAAATAGGGGCCATCCCATGTATCCTTAGCATCCCATGTATCTATTTCCCCACCCCACTCTCTCATCCTTCCTGCAAATCCTTTCTTTCAATCCATGGACACCTTGCCTTCAGTTCATTCTATTCTGATTCTCCACTCTCATGTACAGCCCTCAACAGCCCACCCTCTACACTGCAACCAGTTAGGTTGCTAAAGGTAAATATTTCTAAAGAATAAACCTGCTCATTTGTAAGTGGCTCTTCTTTATCTACAGACTAAAGCCCATACTGAACTCCCTCCATCCAGCCCTGCCCTCTGTGTCCCACTTTCTTCCCAACCTGATCTGAATCCTTACCAAGCTATGTGCACCCCTCCCTCAAGCGTACCAGAGTTTCTCAGAAACCCATGCCTGCACCCTCTCTCCAGATATTCCACTTCCTGCTTTATTTTGCCTACTATCCCGCAACTTTTAAAACTCAAATCAATCACCACCCTATCTAGGAAGCCTGCTTTTTACCTGTCTCCCACGTGGAAGAGTGCCCTCTCCCTCTCCATCCACAGTACCCATACAGATTTCTATCCTGTCACTGATATCAGTTCATTTACTTTTGTCTATTTTCATGCCAGCTCTCCATGCCCCTGATTCCCCTCTGATTTCTGCCATCTGGAGCAATCATAAGATCCTCAGAAATGATCGTTGAGTGAACGAGTGAACAATGGATGGAATGGACTTGGCATGCCTTTACGTAATATCCCGGACTTACCTAACTAAGTGCTCCTTGTACATCACACTGGTCTGGGAGGGGTTCAGAGTGATGTTGCCATCTTTGTCACAGAGAAAACTGTCCTCTGTCCAAATATAGTAGCCATTGGTGAGGAGTCTGGGACTGCGGCGGCAGGCATAGTGGGAGCCTGTGAGTGGATCTACAGAGCAGCATTCGAAGGAACTGTCACCACCCAAGAAGTCCCAGTCAAAGCTACCAAAGAAAAAGGGAAAGTGCTTTGAGTTTCTACTCAGTACATAGTCACATAGAGTCAATCAGCTATTGAAAACCCTATGAAATGGCTGGGATTTAGCTCAATTGGTAGAGCGCTGCGCTGCAGTCTCTGAAGTCCCGAGTTCAATTCCCAGCACCACAAAAATGGGAGAAGGGCCTGGCAATCCACTCCCAAGGCAATCCCGAAACACTCAGCCATTGAAAACCCTATGAGGGTCGCTATGAGTCGGATACCGACTCGACAGCACCTAACAACAACAACAACAAATGAACAGCAGAGAAGCACTGACAATAGTGTTTTGCCTGTTGTACGTAGGGTCGCTATGAGTCCAATACTGACTTGACGGCACCTAACAACAACAAGAGCCACATGTCCAGCTACTGTGAGAGAACACCACCTCTTCTCATTCATGACTACCAACTTCTTCTACAGCCTTTAAGAATGTCACTCTTGATCTTTTGGGCTTTGACATTGAAACACATGATGTCTAGTACTTCCATCTATTTTAAACTTTGGTAAGAACACTGTGGGTATTTCTTTACCATAGGATCAGCCTACACGCAGCCCATTTTCTTGGATGCAAACATCCCAGAACAACCTCTCCGGGATAGTGGATGCTCATAGTTCCCTTCCCCCCACTTGGTCTGGATGCCATATAACATTATGATAGAGAAATTAGAACTTTCTTTTTCCTTCCATCTTCCATTCTGAGAGCTATTTGGCAACAGGAAGATAGTTTCCATGTTCTGAATGGAGTCTCTTTTTTTGAAACTAGAAGTCTTCCAGTTCCTTTAACTCAACTCTATATAGCATAAGATGATTTTGTAATCTCCTTTATTTTTATATTTTTCTTTTATTTTTAATATATATATTTTTATTGGAAAATTTTAATGTACACCGTAATGTGATTCATTCTGACATGTTTTTTATTGTGACATTTCCATGTATGCATTTTGTTGTACATTACACAGGTAAGTTCCCCCTTACCCTCTTGTGCACTTCTTTCCCCATCCCACCTCCCCACCAAAGACTTCGCTTCGGTTTGCTTGTCTTTTTATGGTAATAGTTTTCTATGCATCCTTGGGTCCCAATTATGTTTAAGATCGAAACTTTTTCTGTAGTGAACTTTCTTTTTACATTGTCAGTACTATTACATGAATTTTGTAGCCCATCTATATTATTACCATTCTTTGGTATTATTGGTATTATTATAATTATTTCCAGGACTATTAAAGTTGGGCTGTTCACCCTGAGGTCACCCCCTCCCCCATTCCTCATTCCTCCTCATTCCTCCTTTATTATCATATCGTGACTGTGTTTCCCTATTTTTGAGTTTTTAAAGCATCCTTTCATGTATCATACCAAACATGGAACCCACTTAGATGTACCTGTTGAGACAAGATTGGCAATGTCACCTCCCTCATTTCAGAATCCATGTCTTTAATGATGAAGTCTAAGTCACGTTATCCTAATTATTTTCTTTCTTTTCCCCAGTCACCAACATATTGTCATACTATTGAATGAATTGTCAGTTTCTAGCATTTTTCCCCTATACCTAACCACACTTTGCTCCACTCAGACTTTTGAACCAAGTTCAACTTTATCTTAGAGAGTTAGTATACAACAAAAACTAAGAACAAAAGGCTTTGCATCTAGATAAAGCTAGGCTTATACCTGGGGGTTGAATCTTGATTCTGCCACCTGCTAATTGTTTATTCTTCCCAAGACTTAGTTTCCTGTAAATAGAATCTATACAATTAGGGTTATCCAAAACTAACCTCATAGAGTTGCTATAAAGATAAAATGGCATAATTTCATGTGAGGGTATTAATATCTTGTTGTTGTTGTTAGGTGCCATCAAGTTGGTGCCTAACTCATAGCAACTCAACATCCAACAGGCAAAACAGTATTGCTAGTGCTTTTCTGCTATTCATAGGGTTTTCAATGACTGATTATTTTGGGGGAATGGGTTTCTGGGTCCTTCTCCCAAACCTAAAGCACCTGGTGTTCCCAGGTGGTCTCCCATCTAAGTGCTACCAAAGCCCAACCCTGCTTAGTTTCTGAGATATGATGGGATCGGATGCCCACAGTGGTACAGCTGCAGGCATTAATATCTAGGCCTTCCATGTTCTAAGTGCTATAGGCTAATTCCATTGGCTACCACTTGAATATGCTCATAGTTTGATGCTTTTGAAATTTGTGCTCTTGGAATCTAATTACACAAAACTTTTAATTTCTTTACATAACACCATTCAAAAACATAATCCCTGGTGTTGAGAGGTCCTTACTTCAAATCATTGATGAAAATACTGACTAGCAGAGGTAGAGAGCTAAGATTTGGGGAAAATCAGGAAAGACAAGCTATGCATTGATCCACTTCATCAGTACATTTTTCTTTCTCTTCCTATTAGAAGATGAGAAACAGGAGAATACAGTAAGACATTAATTATTCAAGATCTTAAGGCTTGTAAGTGGGAGAGGCAAAGTAGGAATCTGTACCTTTTCCTTCCCTTTTTCCTCTACGTCATTTTGCCTCCTCAAGAATTAATGGGTTTACAGAAGATTACAGAGTTTTGGACCTATATTTCCATGTATCTTCACTCTAACTTCTGAGGTCTCAATCTTTAACAATGATCAACTGCTCTCTCCCTAGCCCCTGGACATCTTTCCTTTCTAATGCCCTTCATTCTGTCTCTCCTCTCTTGATTGTGAGCCATATGGAGATGTTCTTCCAACATCAATATCATGGTAAAAGAGATTCTTACTAATAATATCGAGCTTTTTTTAAGTGGATGGCAAAATTATCACTAGATCTTGACTCTCATTTAATGCTGCTGTAATCATTCTAGCAGCTGATTATTTTGAGCAAGTCCTTTCCAATTGGTTTCACAAACTCAGCCTCACACAAAGAATCCAGAAACTTGCTCAGCTGCACAAAGACCAAGTCTTTTCTTGTCTTGACAGGTGACTAACCAAGCCTTGGAAGAACCCAGAGCTCATGTTTCCCAGGACAGCACAAGAATGGTTGGTGCTGGTAAAGGGATAAATACCTCTAGGGGATTTTAAATGCTTTATGTAATTATGCACACATTAATAAATTGTAAATGTCTCTCATTCTTCTATATATCTCTTTCAGCCTTTACTGAATTTCTGATTCTTTAATTTAAAAGCTTGTGCACCTTTAATATATATTTGTTACTAATAAAATACTGTTTTGGTCAATAGCGTTTATTGAACACTTACCATGGTGAGGTCCTGCCTTTTGTTCTGTATCTACTTTTTACAAATCACTGTAAGAGTTAGGTATTATTATTATTATCCTTATACTGCAGAAAAAAATGGGATGCAGAAGGGCAAATTACTTGGATATTTTGCGTAACTAGTATGTGGCAGAGCCAGGATGCAAACCCTAGTCAATCTGGCTCCTAAGCATGAGCTCATTCCACATGTCCTGCTTGTTGGTCCTTAGTTGACCCATTTAGTACCAAAATTTGGAAAGCCTAGAATTTACAGGAAGGGGCAGGTTCTAATATAAGTGCTTGATCCCTTTGTATTATGGGCATGTTTCACAAAATCAAAGGGGAAATTTCAACTAATGCCTGACAAAAGAATGGGAGGCAGATGGTCAGAAGGAAGGAAGGAAGGAAGGAAGGAAGGAAGAGCAAAGAGACTCCATGGCAGCACTTGAAAGAAATGGTAGAATCTACTTATTTGAGTGGAGCATAAAGTTTGGCCAGCTTGGGCATTAGTGTAGAATAAAGAATACTGTGGTTCTCATTAAATGATACACGGAAGGACATTTAATAGAATAACTCTTTGAGAGAGAGAGTAAGCATCCATCAGTATTCAATAGAATTAGTCGACTCAGTGAGGAAGTGCTTTATACCCGCCTACATCCTCACACCTGTACACACCACCCTGCTCTCTGATCTCATCAGGTCTTGGAAGCTAAGCAGAGTTGAGACTGGTTAGTGCTGGGATGGGAGACTCCCTGGAAAACACCAGATGCTGTAGTCTTGGGAGAAGGACCCAGCAGCCCACTCCTGAAACAATCATCCATCGAAAACCTTATGAATAGCAGAGAAGCGCTGAGGATATTTCTGAGCACGGCACAATGTCGGGGAGTGTTTCGTCTGTTATACCTACCATCACTATGAGTTGGACCCAACTTGACAGCACCTAACAACAACCACACACATTCACTCCAGAAAGAAAGAAAAAAAATCCATCTTAAGCTTAGGCAAATTTTCATTTTCTTTATACATGGGACTGAACATAGATAACCATACCCAAACTGGATGATCGCTAAAATGACATGTTTATAAAAACCAGGACAAAATAAGACAGGCAGGAAGGGAATTTGGTTGTTTCATGAGAGAAAACCTCCCTGACATACCTTGGAAAGATGAATGTGGGAGACAGCTGTCCAGCCTGTTCTCCATCTGACCTGGATGAATCTGCATGAGGAAATAGGGGAAGAATGTTTACACTTCACCCACATGCAAGGTTGACAGCAGTGGAGATATGCAAGAAGGTATGAACAGCTGATGCCCGAGCCTCAGCAGAAAGATTCAGAGCAGTGCAGACTTCCTCATGAAACATGTCACCAAGCCCCCATGGGAAGCACAAAATAATCTAGCAGCTGATTATTTTGAGCAAGTCCTTTCCAATTGGTTTCACTGCATCTTTTGACTCTTCTTCCAGTTCATAGTCCTTTAGGTTCCTTAGGTCAGCTTGAGGCAATAATAAATCATGAGCACCAAACCGAAAGAAAGAAGGAAGAAAACATTCTGTGCGAAGCTGGAAGAAACCACAATCGTCACCCAATGTGTTGATTATTGTAGCTTACTCAGTAGTCGGAGGAATTCAATCATTGGCCCAGATTCCCCCTCATTAGGGCCTTTAAAGACTCATTTACAGTAAAATATGAGCCTAAGATATGATCTGGGGAAAAATAAAGTTTTGATTTTTGTATGTGGTTTTGCAAGGCATGAAGCCTGTGGGCAGTCTCCATTAAGAAATATCATCCATTCATTTATTCCAGTTTAACCGCAGGCATGGAAATGTACTTCACATGGTGGGGAAGTTGCACCTGATTCCTTGTCTAAATTCTATAGCAGATTTTATAATGTGCTGTGATGGTGTCGATAGTCAGCTCTGGGAAACTTGATTCCATCACTGACAATTACTACCTAAGACAAAGAAGAGAATTTAGACTTTCAGATTGAACTCGTTGGTTTGTAAGGAGAAAATTATGGGTGTGTGTGAGAGAGGGTTAGAAGTAGGGCTTGGGGAGAAAATAACAAGAGGAAGGAAGGCACTTCAAACCACTACCATTTCAACAACGCCCTTGTTTTCTGCAAGTAGCTATCAAAATCATTCAGCATTTTTTATAGACAAACAGTTTTGCATCTTAATAGTAGCTGATAAAAAAATCTTTCACATTTATGCACAGGCATCTAAGAAATGGTGATTTTTTTTTTCCTACTAAAAGGAAAAATACCACGTTTCTCTCAAGGAAAGAAATGAAGTCAAAATCATTGCCAAAATGCACACTGGCATTTAAGAAGCACAAGTTACTGACAGATGGTTAATGGTCTGAGTATCAGCAAAATCAAAGCAAGGAAATTGCTGAAAGGAGTCTAATCGTTCAAAAGATAATTGCACATAGCAGTTCTCCTACATTTACTTGCTCCTGGTGTCGACATCAGTTGAGATATTTGGTACATCTTGGGAAGGCCACTTGTTCAAACTTCACAGATTTTCTGCAAAAGATGTTAAAAAAAAGATGGACTATATATTAAAAATAGAAAAGATGATGCCAAAACAGATGGCATCTACTAATTGCACCAGTCAGACTTGTGTGCTGAAATAGTACAGAGATGTAGGATTGGAGGCGAGAGACCAGCTCTCTAAGGTTTCAGTGAGGTTGGGTCTGCCCCAGCAACTGCATACTCTGTTTTCTATTGTCTCACTCAGTACATCTGAATATCCCTTTTCTGTAAGTAAGGACAATATTTTAATTGGGAAAGCAAGACTTACATAAGTTGGTTTGCCATCCAGATAAAATATTGCAAGTGAGTTCATTAAGAAGTCTGAAAACTGACTGGTTCTAGAGGACCTAAAACAAACTTATGTGCATTTAAATCATCCAACACAAATCCGCCTCATTCTCAAGTTGCAAACAGTGCTTGGAGCTTGGAGTCTGCCTTTTGCCCAACAACTCTAACCATTGACAGGTGGTCATGGTGGAGTCAATGCATTTTTTTTTGTAGTTATTATCAGGCTGTTGTCAAGGATATTCCTAAGTATCACAAGCAGCATTGAGCTAAAGATAGCATAACACTGTTAACCAAGTATAAAAAAGAACTCAGATCCCATGAACAGATAACTTATGTTTCCCATTACAAATTAAGTGCATTTCAAAGTGTATAGGTAATGTACACTTTGATCATTTACCTTTCATCAAATAGATCTGCCTTCTATTGGCTACAGAACTTTATATATATAACTGTCTTACCAACCTTATAAGGTAGGATTACATTCTTTTTTGATTTACCATCTCTTTCTATGTTTTTTTGTTTGTTTTTTAAACATGATAAGGAGTGATCAACTGTTTTTGTAGCATAATACACAAGTCAAGGAGGCTAAAACTAGAGCTCCAAATTATTATTTCAATAAAGTATATACAAACATTTTTAGGAAAAAAAATATATATACACACATATGCACACACACATAACATATATGTAATCAAGCTTAAAAGAGCCCTTTAAAGATACCAGGAGAAATTTATAGCATTCCTTGGAAGATCTCTAAGTCAAAACACACATTGGTAAAATTTTGTTTGGAATATAAAACAATATTGTTTGCAACCTAACCTGTTATTGTCACTTTTCAGTTTCATTTTTAATCACTACAATATGAATATGCCCAACCCAAATTACACTTAGTTTTGCTCAAACATTAAACTTATTTTTAAGCCCACAATTCAGCAGCAGAAAGCAAGGTCTTATTGTTTTATCTTAGAAATGTTTGTAACTGTCTATAGGCAGTATACTGATGGCCAATCAAGAATCAGTAACAGTGAAAACAACTTCTGTTACAACTCTAAAACTTTGCAAGAATCAAACTCTGTCTACCAGTTCCATCAAAGAAACACATCTGTTCTGAAAAGTAATTTGTTCATACATGTTCCTTCCGGAGGAGGGAGTCTCCAGTCTCTCCTTTCGGTTGATAACTGCCAGGATAATTACTGAAATATGAAGCTTCCTGAGGTTGACGGAGAAAATGAGGTCTGAGCGGATCTTCAGGTGAAAGTAGCGTCAGAATATCAACAAGTGCTGTCCTCTGAAAAAGGGAATTTCATCCTTCCTTCTAACGGACGCTGGACACATCCCTGCCATGTGGAGGTCTTTGCTGAGATGTTTGGTCTTCAGTGGCCTCTTGTTTTTTTTTTTTTTTTTTTTTTTGGTTTTTTTTTTTTTTTTTTTTGGCAGTTTCCTAGAATAGACAAGCATATAGTTCTTGGGAAAGTCAGCCTTACAGCCCTTCTTGTTTTCTTTCAAAACCAGCCTGCATAATCAGAGGCAGAGCAGCAGAATGAGGTCATGCTTCCTGTTGGGCTCACATCCGTGGTATTCACACCAAGGAGCTTGGTGAAGATTGCAGAGTCTCCTAGACCAGCAGCGGGGGTTTTCAGCTGGCTGCACTGGATACATGATGG
Source organism: Pedetes capensis (assembly GCA_007922755.1). Classification (NCBI taxonomy): domain Eukaryota; kingdom Metazoa; phylum Chordata; class Mammalia; order Rodentia; family Pedetidae; genus Pedetes; species Pedetes capensis. Next base: position 71,483 of record VMDO01005794.1, on the reverse strand, counting down.
GCACTAGAAGAATACTTTTCTGAGCTAACCTATCACCCTGAGCTGCAAGAAATGAGAACAACATTCAGCAAAGCAATTCTCTTTGTCATCTTCTGGTCACGTTCCGTTATGAATAGTGCAATCTTTTGCCCTTTGTCCAAATCATTTATGTTTATGGAGGATAATGCACCAAGGCTGTGACATCCAGAATACTATTAAATAACAGGAGCCTGATTTCAGGAAAATTTCTACAGTGGTACTATGTTGATTCAACAGAGGCTGGATTTTTCAAAGCATCTATGGGTGACATTTAACACTTATATTTTAGTAGAACTTGACATTGTTTGTGTGTCGTTACACATCTATGTTTTTTAAGTGATAAAAGATGTATCCATTCCAGGAACACTGAGGTTTTATTGGGTAATGGAAAGAGCATCTGTTTTGCATTCACACAGCCTAAAATTCAAACCATACTAGTACCATACTAGCTGTGTAGTCTCAGACTTGTGACTTAACCTCTTTCAGTTGCGGTTTTATCAACTATAAATGTGATAATATCTACTTCACAGGATGGCTTGGAGGATCAAAGGAGATGAAAGAAATGAGAAATAATTGAGTCCTCAGTGCAAACATACAAGATGCATTTCTCATTGGCTTTCTGTAAACCAATTTCTTTTCTGAGGCGTTGGTTGGTTAAATTGGTAGAAATGTGGATCTCATTCATTCTTAGGGTTCCCTTCACCTCTGTGTCATCCTTCATGGCAGTGTCTTTTTTGGGATGGTACTTAAGGAGTCAAAGTGTTGGGAAGATTCAAACCCAAGCAAGACAGCTCCTGGGCTTGTATTTGTAAGCGAGGACCAATAATGATCACGTTCGATGTGTCAGTATTCTGTATGACTCGGGTGCTGCACTGAACACTGTACCTACAAGGCCTTGTTTAAACCTCACACAGTCCTACAGGGTAAGCATGATGGTTATCCACGTGGGTGGAGGGTTAGAGAGTTTACACTTGGCTTCCTCTTGACATTGTCAATGGCCAGAGCTGGAATCCCATCCCTGCCTCTCCCCTTTGCTTTCCTGTCTTCAGGAATACTCATCTCCTTCTTTGGATCTTGGAATTTAGTGTCTCTTCTGTCCCACGATACCCCCCACATGCTACAGGGCTTCCTCCCTCATCTCCTTCAGCAATCTACTCCATCATCTCTTGTTAACTAACTTGCCTCCACGTCCCTCCTCCTTCTTCCCTGCTTGGCTTGGTTCTCCTCAGCACTTCTCAGAATGTAACATGCCCTGCAGTTGATTCTTTGAGATGATCAACATGGTCCTCAGCTAGAACATAAGCTCTACAACGGCCAAGAATATTGCCATTCTTCCTCAGTGCTATAGCTCAGTATCAAAAAGAAGGCATCCCATAGAATACGTCATCCCCTAATATTTGTAGAATCTATGAATAAATGAGGAGCTGGGGTTTAGCTCAGTAGGTAGAGCACTGCTTTGCACTCTCTGAGGACCCAGGTTTGATCCCCAGAACTGCAAAAACAGGAAAAGGATGCGGCTATCCACTCCCAAAGCAATCCTGAAACAATCAGCCATTGAAAACCCTGAGGGTTGCTATGAGTTGGACTTGACTCAACAGCACCTAACCAACACCAACATGAATAAATGAATTAAAATCCAGGCATAGCTGACTTCAGAACATTGGTTCTGCGTAGTAGAAATGGGTATTTCTAGAAGTATATTTCAAAGAATGCTCAATCTTCAGCTATTAGCAGATGCTGCATGAGTAGAAAGGGAAAGGGTGAGTAATACAGTTCTTAGAAAAAATAGAGTTTTAAGAAATAGAAGCCATATCTGGTGTGGTGGTAATGGTGTGACATGCCTGTAATCTCAGTGACTCAGGAGGCAGAGGCAGGAGGATTGTGAGTTCAAGGCCAGAGGCAGCCTGTGTAAATTAGACTTAGACTCTGTCTCAAGATAAAAAATAGGAAAAGGACTGGGGTGCAGGTCAGTGGCATAGCATTTGCAACGTCTGCACCAGACCCTGGCTTTAGCGCGCGTGCACACACACACACACACACACACACACACACACACGGGTCACAATAGACCTTTTAAATGACATTGGGCCTTGCAACTATACACAAGGAAAATGGTCTTGCCATTTCTTAGAATTATCTCCCAAGTCCTGTGATCCAGAGTTGTGTTTCACATACTCTAAAATATTATGAATCACCCAGGATCGTGCAGAAGGAAGGAGGAATGAGGTAGCATTCCTACACAGATCCTGGGTAAAGCCAACACTGCTGCTCCATAGAATGCTCTTTGATAGGCAGGATATGTGAGAACACTTTGGAAAATTCTGGCATAGATTGCCAAATTTGACACATTAATCTGAAAATCCTATAACAAATAAACGAGTTGAGGTTTAGCTCAGTTGGTAGGGCACTACTCTGCGCTTTCTAAGGACCCAGGTTTAATCTCCAGCACCACAAAAGTGGGAGAAGGATATGGCAGTCCACTGCTGAAAACAATCCTGAAACAATCAGTCATTGAAAACCCCATGAGGGTCACTATGAGTCAGACCGGACTCAGCAGCACCTAACAACAACAACAACAATAAACAAACAAACATGCTATTTTGCTTAAATCCCTCACGGATTCATGATCCCTCCTCCTACCCAAGCCTCATCTTCCTCTGGTACTTTGCGTTTCATTAGATGGCATCTTATCCTGTCAAATGGCTCATGCCAGAAAATTGGGAGAAACCAATACTACTCTCCATGTAGTTCTTGAACATGACATGTTCCCTTACTCCATTGTTTCCTCTGGGTTCCAGCTACCACCTCTCCTGTGTAGATTTTACACCAACATTCTATCACTTGGCTTCTCTTCAGTATGTTCTCCAAGGCATCTCCAGAATGAGCTCCTCAATAAGGATATTGGATTATGTCACTCTTCTGTTTAATTCATCAATGGTTTGCCATTTCTCCTCCCTCATTGTTATTGTTGTTGTTGTTGTTAGGTGCCGTCAAGTCAGTACCCGACTCATAGCGCCCCTCATAGGGTTTTCAATGGCTGACTGTTTCGGGATTGCCTTGGGAGTGGATTGCCAGGTCCTTCTCCCATTTTTGTGGTTCTGGAAATTGAACTCGGGACCTCAGAGACTGCAGCGCAGTGTTCTACCAACTGAGCTAAATTCCAGCCCTCCTCCCTCATAGTAAATTTAAAATCATACCTATAGCCTATGAGATTCTGTGAGTTCTGCTTCCATTTTCCAGTCTCATGCCACATTCCATTCCATCTTTTTTTCTACAGTCCAACCATAGCTTGTTCTAACTTGTTCAAGTTTGGTACTGCCTCAGGCTCTGTGAACATGCTATTTCCTTTAACTTTCCATTTCTTTGCTAAGTAGCTCTTTCTTGGAGTGGCTTCTCTGACCCTCCCAGGCCAGGTTACAGAGCTCATAGCCCTATGCCCTTCTCCTTTGAAGCATGCATCACAACTGTAGTTAATAAGCCAAGTTTTTCTTAGTGCCATCTCTCCTGCTCCACTTGGGGCTTTGGTGTCAAAAAAATCATGCTTTTCTAGTTTGCTATTATGCATTCTGTGATTAGTATAGAGTCTAGTGCACTGTAGACACTTAATAACATATGTATATGATTTTATGTCTAAGTCTGGCTGGGCTCTTGCCACACAAAGTGCAAATTTTATCAAGGTTGGAAGAAGATATATGACCAAGGCCTGGAAAGTTTAAAAATCTGACAGGAGTTGGGGGCTGACTATTTCATCACAGCCATTATGTCACAGTTAAAAAGCAACCTCCAAATCTTAATGACTTATAGCAATGAACTATCGTTTTCCTACACAGTAGCTTTGTGATGCGTTGCCTTGGCTAAGCTGAAGTACATTTCCTAGAATTCCATCCCTTGTGTTCCCTAATTAGGATGGACCATAAGAGCAGCATGTGCAAGATTTGAAAAGTCAAAATGGAACAGGAGCCATGGTGACTGTTCAAGGTCTGTGTAGGTCAGACTTTGCTATAGCTTGTGTCCATTTTCCTAGGTCTTTTGTCTCACTCTGTGTCTCACTTTTTGTCTCACTCCAGTTCCTACTGCCCATTTCCATCAGCTTCACAAAACCTGTTCCAGAAGTGGATGTGGCTCTGCAGCAAGACCATTAGCTTCTCCTCACAGCATCCCTGGCAATGAGGGTGGAGGCTGAGATATGGGAAGAAGCCAACATGGCTGTCAGTGACAGACGGATGCAGGTTCCAGCTGGTTCCTATGGATTCCAGTTTTCCCTGCTCCCCCTCTACTCCATGCCCAATCATCTGATGCAGACCAACTGCCCTCTGACTTCCAGTTCAGTGCTCCTTAGAAGAAGGAGCTTAACTTAACACTGTTATTAGAGTCTGTAACTGCATGAGGTTCAATTCCTGTTTTAAACAATCGCACATCATACACCACTCCTAGTTGTTGTGCTTCTCTGCAGCAATCCCATTAACACATTTTATCCTATGGTGGCTGCACATTGGCTGTACTCCGCCCTATGTGCCAATATGTCAGGAGTCAGGCTAGAGACACAGCTCCATGGGGGCCATTCTCAATGCAGAGGGAAAAGAACAAGCGAGTTGGAAGAAGCACATCATGGTTTAAAATCGTACTTTCAGAACTGGCATCTGAAATTTTCACTCATATGTCATCGTTAAAGCAGGCTACATGGACAAACTCAATATCCATGGAGTAAGGAAGTACATTCCACCAATGAGAAGCACTACATGAGTCACAGGGTGAGAGGTGGGGTGTGTATGGGAGGAGGAAATAACTGGGAATAATTGTCTAATATATCACAGCCCTCCACCTTGATTACAAATATTTAACTCTCCTCCTTTGACTTTCAAAAATGTTGTGTTCACTTCTCCCCAGAGGTCATCACAAAACCCCACTCAGAAGAAAAACAAAACAAAACCAAACCCATAATATCATTCAGTCATGGCCGTAGACGTCAAGTCCAAGATGTCATAGTAATCTCTACATCAGGGTGGTTCCTTCTGAGATGGAGACTTCTGAATCATTTTGCCTCCTCTGGATCATTTTGCCTCCAATATTCAATATAAGAACAGAGGGAGAATAACTTCCACCCAAACTCTCCCATTTAGAAAGGCAGGTAATGGGAGACACATAGACATGGCTGGTCCACTGATGCTCTGAAACTGAAAGGCCAGATGCTGAGAGAGCCCCATAGCCTACGAGTGGGGAATGCTCCTAATGCAGTCCTGGTTCTGCTCCCATGTGTAGCAGCTCACGCAATTGTTTATGGCCCTTGGCTCTAACCTCTGGATGGTAAACATGATCCGTTCTCATTGTTTTCATTGGCCACCTCCAAATGTTAGATAATATGCCTCCCTTGGAGGCTGAGCAATTTTTCCACCTGATTTCTGCCTATAGAATTTGGACAATAGAAAGATACTTTGACACCTTTAATTGTCCTAATCTCCTTAATGCCAAGGTAGCATTTCTATGGTTATATAATCTATCAGAAACAGTCAACTTCTTTTTCTTTTCACAATTTTCTTTTTTCCCTCCTTTTTTCTTTTTTCTTTCTTTTATTTATTTATTTATTTATTTATTTTTTGTGGTACTGGGAGGCCAAATCCAGGGTCTCGGATATACTTTTATAAGCACTCTACCATTGGGCTGCTCCTCCAGCCCCCTTTTATTTTTTATCTTTTTCTTTTTTTTTTTTTTTCGGTACTGGGGTTTGAACCCAGGGCCTCACGCCTGCATGCTCTGCAAGTGCTGGACCATTGAGCTGCACCTCAGCCCATTTTTTTTACTTTTTGAGACAGGGTCTCGCTAAGTTACGCAGACTGCCTCTGGTCTCGAACCTGCGATCCTCCCGTCTCCGCCTCCCGAGCCGCTGGGATTACAGGCGTGCACCACCACGCCCGGCCCCCTTATTTTTTTTGTCTTGATACAGGGTCTCACAAAGTTATGCAGGTTGCCCCTGGCCTTGAACCTTTGAACCTTTGATCCTCCTGCCTCCACCTCCTGAGCTTCTGGGATTATAGGCGTGTACCACTGCACCTGGCCTTTTGTTTTTTCTATTTTATTCCAGTGAGCTCCCTGTGCCTATATACACACCTATAATTCGTGTGAGACATATCTCCTCTTTGTTTTTAATTGCTGTCACATTGAATTTATTAATCACCCACTTCTTGGGTATCTGCTATGAGTCACATGAATAATTCATGGGCACTGTCTTGAAGAACTTTCAAACTGATTTTATGAGAACTAGAAGATTATGTCAGCTCTATAAGCTGTGATCAGATTGTGGGATCAAAATGTCACTAACAGTTATCTAACCTGTGAGTAATATGGGAGTAGGGATAGAGACTATGCATATCAATATTTAGGGAACACAATTTAATATAGTTATATGTTATATACTAAGGAAATATGATTAAGAAAAATTATAAAGCAGGATAGATTTGTTTGTACTTAAACTGGCTTGCTGTAATCTCCTTCTAATAACAATGGAGTATCTCATGCCCACATACTGATACAAGTATGAAATCTCTAAAAGTTTCTTCTGAGTTTTAGAATCTACAGTTTCTACATAGTTAAAATCATTGCAGTATTTTCATTATTTGCTTTTAGATTTGACTTTCTTCTAATTGATATTCCCAAAAGTCCTTTGTTGCTATTGTGTATTTTACAATTTATATTACTTTTCCTGCAACTGGAATTCCTGACTCTCAAATATACTATGTTATATCAGGGTTTATATTCCAAACTGCAGTATTTTTTTTTTTTTTGAGGGAGGGAAGGAAGGAGGAAGGAAGAGGGAGAGGGAGGGAGAGAGAGAGAGAGAGAGAGAGAGAGAGAGAGGGATTAAGAAATGAGGACTAGGCATGGTGGTGCACACCAGTAATCCCAGCGGCTCGGGAAGCAGAGGCAGGAGGATTGCAAGTTCGAGACCAGAGGGAGTCTGTGTAATTTAGCAAGACCTTGTCTCAAAAAGTAAAAAAAAAAAAAAAAAAAAAAAAAAAAAAAAAAAAAAAAAAAAAAAAAAAAAAAAAAAAAAAAAAAAAAAAAAAAAAAAAAGGGTTGGAGGTGCAGCTCGGTGGTCCAGCACTTGCAGAGCATGCAGGCGTGAGGCCCTGGGTTCAACCCCCAGTACCACAAAAAAAATAAATAAAATAAATAAATAAATAGAAAGAAAAAGAAAAGAAAGAAAGAAAGATAGAAAGAAAGAAAAGAAAAGTGAGGAGGGGCATAGAGGATGGGTATCTAGAGACACTGATTAGCTCAGGAAACCCTACAATAAAGTCTTACTAAAAGCTTATATTCTGGGAGGCAAGAATAGTGTTTGATGCATCTCTGTAATCCCCAGCAGCAAACACAGGGCTAAATGCAAATCATCCAGAGAATGCTCAGAAAATGTATGTTTTCATGGCCTTATAGAGTGTGAACTGGGACTACCTTCCGGCTAGATAAACAAGTCTCTGAAAAGGACAGAGAAGGCCATGAGGAAACACCTGGCATTTGTATATTCATGACCATTTGCAAAACATGTAAATCTTGTTCTACCCAATTTAATGCCTATTATAATTCTACGAAACAGGCTTAAAATTCCCATTTATGCCAGGCATGGTGGCACCTGCCTGTAATCCCAGCAATTCGGGAGGCAGAGGCAGGAGGATAGTGAGTTTGAGGCCAGAGGCAGCCTTCATAACTTAATGAGACCCTGACTCAAAATAGAAAGTAAAAAAGTAGGCTGGGGGTGCAGCTCAGTGGTAGGGCACTTGTAAAATATGTGTGAGGCCTTGAGTTCAACTCCTAAGTACCACAAGAAAGAAGGAAAGAAAGAAAGAAAGAAAGAAAGAAAGAAAGAAAGAAAAAAGAAAGAAAGAAAGAACGAACAAATTCCCATTTACATAAGGAAAAGTGAATCAAAGAGGTATCTCTGAACATACTGGTACTGTGTCAGATCTAACATACTATTTCTGGTCTCATTCAAGTCCCTGGTTCTGATATGCTTTATTGTTTTCAGTTGCTATTTTAAAAAGCAAGAAGGACATTAATTGATGGATTTCCTTCAAGTTTATAGTCTCCTATGACTTGGGGTTTAGCTCAGTTGGTAGAGTGCACCACAATACTAGGAAAAGGACGTGGCAATCCACTCCTGAAGCAATCCCCAAACAATCAGCCATTGAAGACCCTGTGAGGGTCGCTATGAGTCAGATGTGAATCAACGGCACCTAACAACAATGATCTTGAAGATACCTATAGTTCTAAAAAAAATAAAAAAGAAAGAAAAGAGAAGGATGCTTACCCTCATCTGTGTAAAACTGTTGGCTCTGTTGAATGTTTGGCAAAAGTGCAAAAGAGGAAGTAATCCGATACCTGACCACAGGGTATATTGCCTCAGAATTTTTACAAAGGCAAGCCCTAGACTGTGGCAATGCTGGTGCTGACAGATCCTCTGTCCCCTCCTCCCTCTGCCCCTCCTGCAGAGGAGAAGCTGCCCTATCTGAATGTCCAACAGTTGGTATTGTTGGAGAGGTTGGTATTGTTTTCAGGTCCTGGCCAAGAGGACAGACACCAACACAAGTTGCAAGTGGCCTGTTGCAAGTGATTCTGTGTGTTCCTCTATGCTAAGACATATTGCATCCAATTTACCTATTTGTATGTTTACTTGACTGCACTGTTAAATGCCTTAAGATTAGGAATTCCATTTATTCATAACTGTGTTCCTTGAAACTAGTGGTGTTCTTGGCAAACTGCAGAAGTTCAATGATTGCTTATGGGAAAGAAATGGAGATAGAATCATCTTTTGGTCAGCATTTGAATCAAAACTATAAAGAACCACGTTGTTGAAGGCATTGATAATTATAGGATCTTCATAGAACTCTTGTGTGAAGATCACATAACCTTCAAAGCATAATTGAAATGTTCCTTCCTCTATGCAGTCTTCCTTGATGTGCCAAGTCAGAATGAACATATTCCTATAGTATCTCTATTTCAAACTGATTTCTATGTAGGTTCATATTGCATTTGGTTGTTTCTGTATCCATCTCTACATCATGCCAAGACACCTTATTACAGGTACCTAGTTGTATTTTTCTCACTGTTCTCTTACTCCATATAACTCAGTTCCTAGCATTGGGTAGAGAAAATTAAGTAAAAATTTGGAGAGTGCAATGGACTGAATGTGACCTCCTATATGGAAGAGCTACCCCTCAATGTGATAGTATCTGGAGGTGGGGCCTTTGGGAGTTAGTCAGTTCATGAAGATGAAGCCTTTAGAAGAACAGAAGAGATTATGTCTCTCTATCATGTGAGGAGACAATGAGAAGGTTGGTTGTTGGTGTTGTTAGGTGGCTAAGTGCAAATCAGGAATTGAGTTCCAGGAACCGAATCGGTTGGCGTTTTGAACTTGGACTTCCTATCCTCTAGAATTGTTAGCAATAAATTCCTATTATTAAAGCTATCTAGTTAATGCTATTTTTGTTACAGCAGCCCAAAGTGACTAAAACATTAAGTTATCAAATAAATAAATGAATCATGAATGACTGCGTGCGTGCTGTCTGATCTATTTGAAAATGCTACTGAATTGAGCATGGGCTGGGATTTAGCTCAGTTGGTACAGCGCTGCTCTACAGTTGCTGAGGACCCAGGGTCGATTCCCAGCACCACACAAATGGGAGAAGGACCTGGCAATCCACTCCTGAGGCAATCCCGAAATAATTAGCCATTGAAAACTCTACGAGGGTTGCTATGAGTCTGACACTATTTGATGGCACTGAACAACAACCAAACTGAATTGAGCTACCTATGTTCTCAAGGAAAACAAGGATCACTAAGAGATTAAAAGTGTTGGTTACTGTAATTTGTATTGTTGCTACTACGTTCTGTTGCTCACTCACTCCTCCCTCAGAAAAATTGCCAGGAATGTGTTTCTACATCTTAGAGACTGCCTTTCAAAGCAAACACTGAATGAATCAGGAATAGGAATGTCAGGTCAATCTCTCACTAGATTCTCCTCTCATTTGGCATGTTTTTCTAATTTTGCAAACCAGAAAGCATGTTCTCAGTTTTGGAGGATGGCTGTAAATTATAATTTGGAGTAACAGTCAGTATAAGCCGGTTGAATTGAATATTACTAGTTTTTGTTGTCAAACTTTCATTTGCTTTCTTTCAAGTAGCAGGATCTCAAATATGCTTTAAAGAACCCACTCACTTATACCCATGAAGTCTGAATTAGTCTCCATTCTTACATATCTGATTGGGAATGGGACCCAGACTAAGCCAAATCAGTACAAGTCATGCCATGGCCACCATTCCTGGTTCAAGGTTGGGCAATGAACTTAATTTAGGACAGTGAAAGAATGACTTCTAGGACTTGTTTTCATGTTCCTGGATATTTTAATGAGAAGTCTGAAGGTGCTGGGGACCAGAATATGATCCTAAGAATCAAGCCAACCCCAAGGAAGCAGAATGAAAGATGTTATAATTTGATCCCCAAAGCAAACTGACCCAAAAAGAAGACTTACCCCTTATCTTGTATTAATTCCTGAAACTAATAAGTTCCCTTCATGATTAATCCTGTTTCTATTAAATTTCTTGTCATAGACAACCAAATGAATCCTAACACCTTGCAGGGCTGAAACTTTTGTGTGCCCAAGAATCAAAGGTGGCTTGTTAAAATGCAGTCCCCAAACCCAAGACACAAATTAGGACCCAGGAACCTGCATTTAGCAAACAGCCTAGGAGAGTCTAATGCAGATGACTGGGGGACCAAAGCTTGAGAAATGGTGAGATGGTGAGTAAAAGTGATGCTTCTTGTTGTTAGGTGTTGTGGAGTTGGATCCAATTCATCACGACCCTAGGCACAACAGAATGAAACACTTCTTTGCTATTCATAGGGCTTTCAATGGCCCATTGTTTCATTACTGAGCTGTCAGGTCCTTCTCCAATTTTTGTGGTGTTGGGAGTCAAACTCAGGGCCTCGGAGCATGTGGAGCAAGCACTGTACCCACTGAGTTAAAACCCAGCTCACAAAGTGATGCTAGTGAACGGCAAAAATCAGAGGAGGGGCTGCGGGTCAACACAGCAGCTGAGAGTAAAGAGCCCACCCTCTTTCCTGGTATTGCAAAGGGGAAATCCTTTGAGGAGTCAAGAGTGGATTTCACATTCCCTACATTTCTGTTTAAGGAATTCTTACTCTATGGCAATCCCGAAACAGTCAGCCATTGAAAACCCTATGAGGGTCACTATGAGTCGGATACTGACTCGATGGCACCTAACAACAACAACAACTCTATTTCTTATTAGTATTTCTCCCTGCTCTGTGTGGCATGGTCATATATCTCCTTTTTTCTGAGACTACTCAGGGATCCACCTGTCGTTCTGGCAATTATTAATAGCACTTCCACTCTCGAAGGCATCTAGGGTTGGAAGATAAATTTTATGGTCACTCCCGTGCTTCAGGGCAATTGGTACAAAAAGGAATTCTTTGTCTCTCCTGTGGCATTTGCTGAACCAGACATTTATTTTATGACCTTCAGTAGCAGAAAACGATAGATTAAATTAATTCCTGCCAAGTCTAAAAGTTTTAAATCTCAGAAACCCATCTGGCTTCTGAGTAGCATATGAATTTACAGTAATTATATACATACACATATGTAATAAGATTACGTGAAACGCCTCATTATTCTTGTTGTTGTTAAGTGCCATTGAGTCCAATCTGACTCACAGCAACCCTATGTACAACAGAATAAAACACTACCTGATGCTGTGCCATGCACATAATCTTTTTTATACTTAAGACCATTGTTGTAGCCATAGTGTCAATCCATCCAGTGGAAGGTCTTCCTTCTTTTTGCTGACTTGCCACTTTCTCAAACATGATGTCTTTCTCCAGGGATTGGTCCTTCCTGACAACATAAGAAAGTGCCTTACTATAAACATATTGGCCTGCAGCGGTAGCCCTGTGGCACCCGCTCCCGTCAGATCTTGGAAGCTAAGCAGGGTAGGGCCTGGTTAGTACCTGGATAGGAGACCGCCTGGGAACACCAGAAGCTGTAGGCTTGGGAGAAGGACCTGGCAACCCCCTCCCAAAAATCAATCTGCCAATGAAAACCCTATGAACAGCAGAGAAGCACTGACAATAGTGTTTCCCCTGTTGTACAGAGGGTCGCTCTGAGTCGGATACCGACTCGACGGCACCTAACAACAACAACATAAACATATTGTTGTTGTTGTTAGGTGCCGTCCAGTCGTGTCCGACTCATAGAGACCCTTATAGGGTTTTCAATGGCTGATTGTTTCGGGATTGCCTCGGGAGTGGGTTGCCACGTCCTTCTCCCATTTTTGTGGTGCTGGGAATCGAACTCAGGACCTCAGAGACTGCAGAGCGGTGCTCTACCAATTGATCTAAATCCCAGCCCCCTATAAACCCATAATAAAATAAAAAGGGGAAATGCATTAGAACCGTGAACAGAACACAGAATGAACATTGGGGCAGATGACGCCTCTCAGTTCATTCCTGGTGGTCCAACTGTCAGGGATTCATTTGGGAACAATGATCACTTCTGGTCAGGTGATAAAGGAATGTGGTGACAGAGGAAAGCATATAGGAGCTTTTTGCAGGTGAAAGAAGTGACATTAATGCCATTTTCAGACACCTGGAATGGGGAGATTTGTCAGAGGTCCCTATTGCTACAGTTCAGGCTTCCACTAAACTAGACTATTTAAAAGAACAACCACCACCAAACCTTAAATTGCTTTGATTGTCTTTACTGATACTAATTTCAAATATTAAATTCATACACAAAATACCTTTCCAGTGTTTTATATGTAATTAAGGAATATCTGGTACTTAGTAGAGCTTTTATCTCCCTTTACATACAAATACAGTTGTTAAATATTCCAGGAAGTATTATGGTTCCATATTCATATTTTTAATGTTGGAGGAATTTAGAGCAGTAATTTCTGCCTAACAACTCTTGTTTCAGATCATTTATCCACTGCTTGTTTCGTTCTGCTCAAGCACAGCTGTAAGTTTGTTCTTTCTATATTTGGAGATGGAGTGACAGAGGGCTAGCTTCAACCATCTGGAAGAGGGGCATGCTGGGTGGAAGAGAAGAGAGAGGACATAACTCCTATAAATGGCGGGGGGAGTCATCATTAGACTGTTCTGTAATCTTGTCTCCTTGCTGTGAACCTGAACTCTGATCTGTATGGCCCAAGAAAGAGTGATAGCCTGCATGAGGTTTTATGCAACCGAGTAAATACTAGTAATACTTTCCTGAAATCAAATTCATAGAGTATAAGTTATACACACATTTTAAAAATTAGTATGATATGATAATATAAAGGACAAATGTTATGGAAATAATGCATCATAAAATATTATCAGTACATAATGTTCAGTCATGACTCACAAAAGGAAATAATGAAGTGCTTAAGTGTCTGCACCTAAATTTAGATTTACCCTAAATGTAACAGCTACAAATACAGACTGACACAGGTGCATCCTAACAATGCTTGGAATGCTGTGAGTAGCTTAGCTGTTGATGACAAGATATTTTAAAATGGGGTAAAATATTGGTAATTCAGAAAAAAGGACCATGCTCTCTAGTTGCTTCATTCTTAGCAAATTGAATGTACATGAAAATCTTGCAAAAAATACTCTAGGTTTACATGTGAAATTCAGTTCTAGGTACGACAATCATAAACAGATTTTTCATCTACATGAATGTCTGGAGGGACATTCAAAAGTTCTATATGACCCGGGCAACTCTTCAAGATATGGTATACACTCTGCATTTCAGGATGTCAAGCAGCCCAGATCCCACCTCACTAAATAGTACTAGTAAACCAGATGTGGTGGTGCACATCTATAATCCCAGAGACTCCGGAGGCCAAGGCAGGAGGATCACAAGTTTGAGACCAGAGGCAGTCTGTGTAGTTTAGTGAGACTCTGTCTCAAAGCATAAGAAAAAATGGGTTGGGGTGCAGCTCAGTGGTACAGCACTTGGAAAGCATGCAAGTGTGAGGTCCTGGGTTCAACCCTCAGTACTGCAAAAAAAAAAAAAAAAAAAAAAGTAATAGTGTCCTACTGAAATCATGTGACAATAAAAAGTACTGCCCCTCTATTTCCAATGTGCACTCTAGGGGATAACGTTAACTCCATAGATAATCACTAGCCTACGCAACACACTCAAGCCACTTATTTACTTCATTTCCATTTTTTTTTTTTTTACTTCAGGTTGCATTGTTGGAGGGACTACTTGTTAAGACCCAATTAAAATGAAAGAATAACATTTTGGGAGTGGATTAGTGGACTGTAAATAAATAGTGGAGAGTGGATAGAATCTGTATTATCCTTTAATATATATCTATGTAGCCTTTAACTGATATAATTAACTTAATTGTTGGATATTGGTTAGTGGGATCATCCAAGATTGCAAAACAAAAAAAACCAAACATTTTATTATTTAAGATATTTGTTTCTAGGTTAAATATGTTGTTTTACAAGCTAAAAAAACCTTTCCAAAGTTACTAATATAACATTTATTCATGTAACAATAATTATCAAAAAGTATATTTTTCTGAAGGCACTTACAAGTTTCGAATTAGTTTCCTCAGACTTCAAAAACTATACTAAATCAAACAAAAATAACCTAACAAAAATTCCTTTCTCATTCTATAACATAGAGATCCTAAAAAAATTAAGAGCAACAATTTTCATGGGATCAGTCATAAAATATGGAAAATGACATGCAACTGCAGTTGGTATTGTGGGGTCACCTGTGACCCCCACCAGGCACCTACCTGGACTTAGGCAGATACTACAGTGCAGAACCTCTGGCACATGCTGGGATGTACTGAGATTACATGAAACACATTCGTATGACAATTAGGAATTTTAAAAAATAGCAAAATTTAATTTCAGTGGTATTTTTTTGACCACATGATACCAGTTAAGGGCTCAATTATAAACATCTTCACATTTTCAGTGGTATATCATCTTTTTGTTTTTCATCTACTGGTTTATAAGTTAGTGGGGGTTCTGCCAGCCTTCAGTGTGATTTAGCTATAGGTTGAAAATCATAAACTTGATTGCTGGTACTATCATGAATGCTAGAGAAAATTTTCCTTATTTTGAACATCATTAGCAAATTTGGGCACAAAGCCCTTAGTAAGAATATCTAATTAATTTTGCTGAAGCCAGCACTTTAGCTGCAAGAGAGACTCATAATGCAATGTTTCTGATATTTTCATCATGTTTAGTGGGGGGGCGGTTAACTCTGTCTCCAAGATTTCTAATGGAGTGATCAGTTTGGGTGAGGTTATGCTATGTAACAAATGACCCCTAATAAATAAATATTTATTTCTAAATACTAAATATTTTTCTTATACTACATATTGGTTGTATATTATTAGTGATTCCTGAGCTCATCATTATTTATCTAGAACCAGGGTTTCTAGAACAGCTATATGTCAAATATTGCTCTTCACAATGCTAAAGCTCAGAGAATTTGGAGAACTGGCTTCTTACATTACCAGCTGATTATGAAAAAGTTCACTTCTATTTTCATTTTGTAGCAAATCAAATGACCATACACAATCCTAAGGAGGGCAGAAGGTATTGTTCTGTAAAGGAAGATTACTGAAATATTTGGTGTACTGAGCTAATGACAAACATGATGGGAAGATTCTCAAGCATCAAAGGAATACAAATGTTAGCCAACAAAAAAAAAAATCAAGAAAACAAACATCCACTAGAGACTGTCTTATTTATATCTTTTCAATGTGTCATTATGCTCAGTGTAGCTCAGTCGCTATTAGCAACATCGTAGGTGCTGAATGTCTGGAATAAAAGGATGAATATGAATATGGTTGCTTAATTTACCAAATTTTACTATAATTGAAGCTTAAAGAGAGTTACTTTGCTATTTTAACTCCACACTATAAAGCAAGATAAATGTGTCATCTGTATGCAATGATACACTTGGAAAACTTGGGAGCCAGAGTGATGCAGTGG
Organism: Pedetes capensis; assembly: GCA_007922755.1. NCBI lineage: Eukaryota > Metazoa > Chordata > Mammalia > Rodentia > Pedetidae > Pedetes > Pedetes capensis. The sequence goes on along the minus strand of VMDO01005794.1, from coordinate 55,447 downwards.
AAAGAGAAAAAAATAGATGTTTCATTTCAATATTACTTTGATTGTGTTCACTTGTAGCTTCTCCCTATGGCAAGGACACTGTCTATTGTACTTAGAACAGACTTTGGGACATGGTGGTGGTTGTTGTTAGGTGCCTTGGAGTCATCTAGGGCTCATAGCTACCCTTATTGGATTTGCAATGGCTGATTGTTTCAGGATTCTCTCAGGAGTGGACTGCTACCTCTTTCTCCCATTGGGACATGGTAGGTACTCAATAATAATACTTCTGCTATCATTATTTGTATAGTCTAGCGGTCACATCAATGTAGTCAGGTTCTTCAACTGTATACACACACCTTTTGTTTTTCATATCGTGAACATCTCCCTCCAGCCGTACCATTGTGCAACTGTGTTTGTCATGCGATTCATCTACAGGATAGTGTCTGTCACAAACTATCTATTCAAAAGACGTTTAGGGACTTTGTAATCGCAACCATTTGCTCTGTTCTCAGTGGGTAATGGCATGGATAATTTAAAAGAGTGTGCAGTGCATCTACAAAAGTTTGCCCAGGGTCCTGAGAAGAGGGTTTTTAGCATCTTGGTTCCCATGAAATCAACAACAGTCAGCAGGCTACGTGCTCATTTCTCGAAAGTCAAACACTTCGCAACAGCCAATGGGATCCCGGTACCCACGGTCTCTCCCTCCCTAACCCGCGCAGTTCCCTCTAGTTCGCAGCCAACTGACGCAAAGCCCCGCCTCCCGGGGCGGCCCTCCAATCGGCTGCTCCGCCCCAGCCCAACCCCCGCCCGTCACGTGACGCGCCTCGGGGCGCTTCCGGCGCGTCGCGGGCGGCTGACGTCGCCGGGCCGGCGTCGCGTCAGGGCTGGCTGGGCGGCTGCGGAGGCGGAGGCAATGGCAGCGGCCCCCGAGCGGGCTTGAGGGGTCGGACCCAGCGCCCTCCCGTGCAACCCCGGGCCGACGCGGTGCCGCGGCCCCAGCTCGCTCCGCTCCTGCTTCCTCCCCGGCCGCTGCCCGGGCGGAGGCGGAGGCCGGGGCTGGCCGCCCTGCCTGTGCCCTGGCTCCGTCCCGGACGGCCCGGCTGCTGTGCGGAGAGGAGGCCGAGTCGGTAAGAGGCGGCGGCGGGGCCTGGAGACCACCCGCCCCCCGCGGCCGGGCCGCCCGGGCCGTCCTCGCGCCGGGGTCGCTCTCCGGCCCGCTCCCCTCCGCCCCCTCCCCACGTCTCGCGGCCCTATTGTCTGGGCGCCGCCGCTCCCTCTCCCCCTCCCTTCCTTCCCCCCTGCCGAGGGCCGGGCGGCTGTCAAACCTGGCAGCCTCCGGGGCTCGGGGCCAGCCCTGTCAGAGCCTTTCCTGCCTGCTGCTTGCCACCCGCTCCCTGGTCTGCCTTACCTCCTCCCCGCACCCCGCCACCGCTTTTGGGCTCGCGGTCATTCCCTGACCATTGCTTCACTTTATTTGCTCGCGTTTGGGTCCTCTTCCATCATCCTTAATTTTCTCCCTCCCTTCCTTCCTTCCCTTTTTCTTTTTTTCTTTTTCTTTTTCTTTTTTTTTTTTTTTTTTTGCCATTCTCTTTTCTGCTTTCTTTCCTGTTAATTCTTCTCCGTGCTGTCTGCCCCCTCCTCTCTTTTTTTTGCGTCAACTTTTTTTTCCTCCCGATGTATTGTCTTATTTTAACTTCTCATTAATTTCTCTCATCATCTTTTCCTTCTCCCTCCACGGAAAAGGAAATCTTGCCTTTTCTGGTACCGCACCTCTAAGTGTCACTGGGGGATTATGCTTATGGTGAACTCTAAATATGATCCTAGAAAATGTTCGTGTAACTGGTGAACTGTCCCTTACTGACCGGAACTGCAGCACAGATTCTGATTCGATTTCTACACATTTAAGTAACTGCCTGCTGTTGTTGCACACTGACAGTATTTCTATTAAAATATTGATACATTTGTTTCCTTTACACCAAATATACTCTGACCAAGAGTCCTATTAGTTTTTTAATGGATTGGTATTTGCTGATGCCACGCCAGGAATATATCTCCCCTCTACCTTAACCTATGAGTTTTTAAGTAGTTTCACACATTTTCAACGGAAGTGTCCATCCTCTCCACCCTCCTTGCAAAACTATCAGATTGTTTTCAAAAGAGAGGAAGGGGCAATTGAACTTGATGTTTGCCATCATTTTTTGCTTATTTTAAAATGTTACCAAACCAGCATAAAAATTACAAAGTTGTAGTTTTTTCTTTTTTAAACTAGAGGGAGCCTAGTCAATAGTAATCTTAAATATCAGAACACATTTTAGGGATCTCTCCTCCAATAATAACAGGTGTACATTCCTGATTACCAGTTGTATTTTGATTTGACTGTGTGTGCAATAGAAAGTGTATTCATATTTCTCAAATACCCATTAGTGTAAAAGAGGCCATCCCAAGTGTACCAGGAGGTCATTGTAGCCAGAAGGATAGTAAATTGTTTACATGTGAATGGTCTAGAGAGTAATAGGTACGCCTTTGCAATTTGTTTAACTTTACAACCAGTTTTATTGTCAGTGGGGCACTGTCTTGAAATAATAGTAGAAGTACACAGATTTAAGAAAATCCCTAACATTATTGCTTATTAAATGTGAAGAATAAAAAAACCTTTTTCTTGCAACTGTATGTTAAAAATCATTGAAGTATTTATTACCAAGGTGGGACATCATAGGTAATGAAACAAGAAATCACAAGAGTATGTCTGCTGTATCCTCCCATCTTTGTGGGTTCTTAGTCTTATATGGCATTTTGTATTATGCACCACTAAAATATTTCTTGACGTTAAATGAAAAATTTGATGAATTTGTTCTCTTAAGGATTTCAGTAATCATGGGTCAAAACATTCAGCTGTCTTAATTTTAAAAAGGCAGAAAAGCATTTTCAGGTGTCCTTGGGCATTTTCAAATTAAAATTTAAAGCATTTTACCCACTAGTAAATTTTAACATCCCATATATTTATTTCTTTCAGCTTATTATTATTATGTCTTTCTTAATTCGTAATCAAGATTCCTTGCAAGTTGCCCATCATTTTAGAGCTGTTGGTAATCATCATTTAATTTAAAAAATTTGCAAGTATTTTAACTTCTCATGGATTATTTTAAAAATTATGTAATTTAAATATTGCATATTCCCTGACGCTATATTCCCTATCCAGTTTATGCATTGAAATCTAACTTTATTTTTTCTTCCTGAGGTAGTGAAAAGAGAATACTGAAGATTAGGATCTCAAGATGAGTAAAAAGCCCCCAAATCGTCCTGGAATCACTTTTGAGATTGGTGCTCGTTTGGAGGCACTGGACTACTTACAAAAATGGTATGGAAAATATAATGTTTTGCCCTAAAGCACGTCATCTGTGGCTTTACGTGTCCGTTAATTGCTATTAATTTTACTGATGTGGCAGAAACAGCAGTGTTTTCATATTTTGAGTACACATGTACACTGGTTTTTAAATTTTAGGATTTAAAGGGTTAGTGTTTAAAAACTTTAATCAGGGTTATTTAGTTATAGATACTTCAGGTGTTTGAGATCTAAAAATAATTATCTAGAATATGAGTTATGTAGAGAGTACTGGAACCCTGGTGTACTTAACATGAGCTATATTGGGGGAGGTGGAGAGGGAATTAATTCAGGTAATCAGCTTCCTAACTTTTGGATAAATTTTGATATGTTATTTTCTGTCACCTTGCTAGAGGTGGCCTTCCAAACTGCAGGGTGTATTAATAGTTAGATAGTATTTTTTTTTTCCATACTGTGCACTTTCAGCAATATCTCCACTGTTCTGTCTCACCTAAAATCTAAAATGCTCCTAATCTCCTCCTCTAAAGGGCAGGATCCCCAGGCAAGTTGTGACCATCTCCAGTACTAGATGGGCAGTCCTTTCAGACTCTTCTTTCTTCCCTCGGTCTTGCTGTCGGTGGTAGGTGGTCAGTGAAAGTACCTTCAACATACCTCTGATGTAATGTTACAGGAAAAGGTGATGAGCTGGTGTAAAACCACCAACTGGAAAGGAGAGAAGGGAAGGAGGAAGGGTCACTGGGCTACAGGAAGAAAACACGATTCTCCTCCGCTAGGGAACCATTTCCTCATTCACACTAGCTGACCCTTGTTCTACTCTCTTGGCCTCTTATTGCCATTCTTAGGCCTCTAACATGAGAGCCACATTAGAGAGCTTCCGCTCTGAGAGTGGTGCTACCTTTGCTATTCCTGAAGCCTGTTTATTTTGGCGAGGGCTCTAGTTTAGCAAATCCAGGGCCTTGTTTACCAAATGTTTTGACATTTTCTTTCACTACAACTCCATTAAAGCATTTTGTAGCTTTGCTTTTGATTGATTTGCATTGTCAATTTCTGAGTTGGCAATGGCAGACAGAAAAATCTTGTTTAGTTTTGATATTTGACTTTAGATGACCAGGGATTGCCTGACTTCAGAAGTCTTTCAATGTCCATTCCTAGGGTTCAGCACACTGCCTTGACCCCTAGATTATGGTCTCAGTGTTGGGCTCTGCTTTCAGACAGTTTGAAACTACAGTTTGACAGGGAAGAGCACAGTTATTTTGCCCCCAGCTACATCTCATGCAGTAGTTCTTTTTAGGGGGCTTAATTGTTACTCTTATCAGGTAGATAGGATACATAGTTTCTTAGAAATGGTTGAGAGGCAACTCTGAACCAGGCAGTAGCTCCCTCCTAGTAGTAACAATGAAATGTCTAGATTAGTACCATGGCTCAGTTGGGGGAATGAGTGGGGGTGGTGATGGAATACTCCCAGCTGAGACACACTACCTACACCATGCAACAAAAGATTCTAGTTTGTGTGGTACCTGCCTTTTACAGTTCTCATTTGGCCAAGGAGAACTTTTCACTGTGCAGGCCCACTATTGAATCTTTGATACAAGGGTTAGAAATAGTACTTCTTTTTTGATGTTAATACTAGATTATTTAGTGATTCTCTTCTGTTGTTACTGATTTGGGGAATATCTAGTTAATTCATGTTGATATGTTCTCTTAGGCTTCCTAACCCACAAACCTGCAATTAAACTAGCTTACAGTTTTGGAGGCTGGGATTTAGCTCAGGTGGTAGAGCACTGCTGTGCATTCTCTGAGGTCCTGGGTTCCATTCCCAGCACTGCAAAAATGGGAGAAGGGTGTGACAATCCACTCCCAAGGCAATCCCGAAACAGTCAGCCATTGAAAACTTTATGAGGGCTTCTGTGAGTGGGACACAACTCAACTCGACGGCACCTAACAACAACAGTTTGGGAGTAGAAAGTTCATTAGTTCTCTCAGTAGTTTTCAGAGATAGTAACATAACTTTGGTGAGATGTTTACTTTTGATGGTGAAATGTTTTTTGATTCAGCAATTGTTAAATCTATGATCCAATAATTAAAAGGAAAAAATTATTAAAAATAAGTACTTTTAAGACCATGTACTTTTAGTATTCTGTGCTTTTATAGTATTTGGATTTTCACAGAAAAAAATCAAAAGTTTAGCTTCTCATCAAGAAATCCCTAAGTGCTTATTAGATAGGCTAATACCATGCAAGTGTATTGCTTGATGCAGTTGAGATTAAGCCTAATGGACCTAGTAATAATGGTGTCTTTAAGTAAACATTAGCCAGAGTAAGCACATGAGCATCACTGAAACTCGTCATCAGTCTGATTTTTATGAGCTCACTCATGTGAAGGTTTTAGCATTCTGCTTCAGGAGGCTCCTTGATTAAGAAAGAATTCACCATATAAGGTATACATATTCTAGGAATTCAAGTACTTTTATTATTGATTTTTCTTTCTCAATATCAGTAGTAGAACTATTTGGAATTGGATTAAGCTTAAATTTAGTATTAAGTGGTTTACGACGGAGAAACTATTGAAGGACTGAGGTTTACTTAATTTATGTGGCACAAAAGTTCTATGAGACTTTATGTTCTTAATAGGTTCTATATCTAAATGAGGTAATAGACTTTGTTCTTTATATCATTTGTAAGGGATCATTCTATATTTCACATAAATTCTTCAAATATTAGGTAAGAGTAATGGGTTATTTGATTATTAAGAGACTTAAAAACATTTTTTTGTTTTCATATATTTAATGTAGGCTGAGGTTTAGTTCAGTTGGTAGAGTGCTACTCTCTGAGGCCCTGGGTTTGATCCCTAGCCGTGCAAAAAATGGGAGAATAAGCTGGCTGCCCATTCCCAAAACAGTCCCGAAACAATCAGCCATTGAAAACAGTATGAATAGCAGAGAGGCACTGACGCAGTGCTGGCCATGGCACAGTGTCTGGGAGTGTTTTCATTCTGTTGTACGTAAGGAAGGTCTCTATGGGTTGGACCCGACTTGACAGCACCTAACAACAACAGTATTTATTGTACAAAGTAAGGGGTTTGATTTTTGAGAAATTTTGACATTCTCATGAAGACCAGAGTAGTTAATAATGGAAAATATACTGAAATAATTCCCTCCCTTTTGTCTTTCTTCCTTTCTTTCATGTTCTGTTTGTTGCATCCACATTGAGTACTTTCTCTTCCAGATTCATTGAGTTGAATTTGAAAAATACGAGGTTATATTTGCTATGAATATAGTTTGAATTGTTGTAGACATTGTGCAGGTTGGGTGAAGCAGGATTGAAAATTTTGCTTAGTGTTTCTCTTCTCAAGATACTAAGCAGTACATCTATTATTGAAGAATGAACTTATCACATATTGGTGTATTTCCTTTTGAAGAGAAGTGCAAGCCAGGCACGATGGCACCTGCCTGTAATTACAGCTCCTCGGGAGGCTGATTTAGTAGGATTGCATGTTCAAGGCTGACCTGGGCAACTTTGCAAGACCCTGTCTCAAAATAAAAGTGGAAAAGGACAAAGGATTTAACTCAGCCAAGCATGTGCAAGGTTCATGGCAGTTAGTTTCTTCTACATGCAAAAGGTTTTTTGTGTATAAGAAAGGAAAATAAATTTTGGTATGTGCCCTATAAATAAAAGGCTCACCTCTAAATTTAGTGAGCAGAAATAAACTGAAGCTAAGCTGTCACTTTTGGTTTGGAGTAGATTTGATTTCATGTTAGGTACCCTCAAGTCTGTCCAACTCATAGCGACCCTCACAGGGTTTTCAGGAAGACTCAATCTATTTTACTTAGGTAAAGTACATTATTAGTGCTTGAACAAACCATATCTCATACTCCTTAAAGTTCATAAAGATATCTTTGAAAACATACTCTTTCTTTTTAAGTAGTAATGTATTTTTGTTTTCAAAGTAAATTTACAGCTGCATAAGAAAATTCATTGCTGATTTGATTACCAGTAGTAATGAGTACAGGCCCTGAAAAGCCATTGAGAGCCAGTCATCTTCATTCTAGGACTTGCTTTTTAAAATACTTGGATCCCTTCTACACTGACTTAAACCCAACTCTTACTGAGTAGTATGGGCTTTTTGGAATTTGAATATTTTGTAGTCAGAGCATTTTCTCTTCCTTAACAGTCTGCATAAGGACCCCAACAGGGTAGTTCACCTAATCCAGTCAGACGTTTTCTGCTTTCTCTCTATCTGATTTTCTACTGTGACCTTTGTCTGTCTAAGCCTTGACATTGAATTTTATAATCTCTTAAAGACAGTAACATTGTAGAATGACATGTTTTGACTAGGAATATATTTTGGAAAAGAGAAGGCTCAGAGTTGGAGTAATATTGGAGACATTGTAAGTGGATTGGCTTAAATTCACTTTTTTATAAATCTTACAAATGTGGGTAAGACGTGGTTTGCTTATGTGTAAAATGGAAGCAATATTACCGGCTTTTATTTACAGATTGGTTTTAATTGTCAAATAAATTTACATATTTAAACTTGCCTTGAATTATACAACTTCAAATATAATTATAAAGCATGCACATAAGTGTACGGGAAAAGGGAAAAATGAAAAATCTCTTGGGATGTGAAGACTTAAGTGTCTAAATTTTTAAATGGAGGCTGAGCACGGTGGTGCACTCCTGTAATCCCAGCAGCTGGGGAGGCAAAGGCAGGAGGATGGCAAGTTTGAGACCAGAGGTAGTCTGCGTAATTTAGCGAGAACCTGTCTCAAAAAAGTAAAAAAATGGGCTGAGGTGCAGCTCAGTGGTCCAGCACTTGCACAACATGCAATCTTGAGGCACTGGGTTCAACCCCCAGTACTGCAAAAAAATAAATTTGTAAATAAACTTTTAAATGGAGCATTAGTGTTGACGTATGTGTGTTGGAATCATAGAAGGAAAACTGTGTCATTGCACAAGCTATATAGGAAATCTTTTTTGGATGATAATCAAATCCTCATACTTCCATAGAGTTTTATAGCTTACAGAGCATCCTTGTGAACACTAAGGTATCTAATCATTCTGAATATTGTTTGGTAATAAAAGTGATAAAAATAGGCATTGACTATTGATTTAACTTCTGTCTTTTGGAATTAAAATATTCTTTAGTAAGTGATTAAGTCTTGAAAACACAACAGATCAAGTAACTCTGGTATTAGTCTTAAAAGAAATTTGAAATGTAGAGTCAGTTTAAAGCATTCACATGAGTTATTTTCTTCTGACAACTTTTGGGATATTTCTATTTAATTGTATTCTAGATCTAAAGAGCCTGCAGCTATAGCCCTGTGGTATCCGATCCCGTCAGATCTCGGAAGCTAAGCAGGGTCGGGCCTGGTTAGTACTTGGATGGGAGACCGCCAGGGAACCCCAGATACTGTAGGCTTGGGAGAAGGACCTGGCAACCCCCTCCCAAAAATCAATCTGCCATTGAAAACCCTATGAACAGCAGAGAAGGACTGACAGTAGTGTTTCACCTGTTGTATACAGGGTTGCTATGAGTCGGATACCGACTCGATGGCACCTAACAACAACAACAACAACAACAACAAGATCTAAAGAAAAGAAAAATGAAAGATTAAAAAATATGGAGATGTCTCCATGTATCAGAGTTTGATAGAACAGTATAAATTTGAATTGGCAAATGCTCTTTCCACACTTTTGGAGGTTTTTGAACTGTATGGAACAGTTGCAAATGTGAAGTGTTAAGATATTCATGAAGAGAATTTTGATAGTGTGGGAAAATTGAGGAAATTAGTGTTGTAGCATGTACACATACCTTCTAATTTAAAAGAAGTTCATATTTTCTGAATAAAAAGGGTCACTTTTTTCTAATAGGATTTAGTCACTCAAAGGCAATTATTAGAGATAAATTATGTGATTTGTATTTAAGGTAGGAGAATATTCTCCAAAAGTAGCATATGGATTGAATTTTTTTTTTTTTTTTTTTTTTCCGGTACTGGGGGTTGAACCCGGGGCCTCGGGCTTGCATGCTTTGAAAGTGCTGGACCACTGAGCTGCACCCTCAGCCCATTTTTTACTTTTTGAGACAGGGCCTTGCTAAATTATGCAGACTGCCTCTGGTCTCAAACTTGCGATCCTCCTGCCTCCGCCTCCTGAGCCGCCGGGATTATAGGCATGTATCACCGCACCCATCCATGGATTGAATTTTTAAAATCGTACTGTACTTATATCAGATGAGTTTGAAATTTATAGGAACATTAGATGAATATTTTTAAAATAGAGGTTCTTTTTCTCATATGAATAAAACTTTTGTCTTTGTATATATGATGCTTTCCAAAATTTATATATACTTAAAAAGTAATTATTATGATTTTGAATCATTACCTGCCTTTGAAAATCTAACTTAAGCTATAGACTCAAAAATTTGCAGGTGCATATATATACACCAAACTATTGAATTTTCTATTATGTCCATAAGTTCACAGAAAACTTGTCTGTAGACTACAGGTTAAGGACTCTTCTTCCAGAGAATTCAGATTGAAAACTATCAGTTTTTTATTTATGTATTTTTGTTTTGAGGTCCTCTACATTCAGGTAGTCACATATTTTGAATCTTCAGGTTTGAATAAACCATCCAGTTTAATTGTCAGGCAGGTCTGCACTAGGGGCAAATGTTTTAATTCTTTAATTTTTAAAATTTTTGTGTGAATTCTTTTTAATTATGCTAAAGATAAGGACCGTTTCCCACCTGCCCAAAAGAAAGTATGAAAAGTAAGATTAGAAACAGGGCAGAGTTTGTGTTGTTAGGTGTTACTGAGTTGGGTCTGACTCATAATCATCCTCTATACAACAGAACGAAAAACCACCCAACTCTGTGCCAGGCATAAGATCTCTTTTATATTTAAGCGCATTGTTGCAGATACTGTGTCAATCCATCTAGTTGAAGATCTTCCTTTTTTTGTTGTTGTTGACTTGCCACTCTCCCAAACATTATATCCTTTTGCAGGGATTGGTCCCTCCTAACAACATGTCCAAAATATGTCAGACACAGTCTAGTCACCCTTGCTTCCAAGGAACACTCTGGTTGCACTTCTTCTAGGACAAATCTGTTCTTTTGGCAGTTCATGGTATATTCGATATTTGTGTCCAGCACCATAATTCAAAAGCACCAATTCTCCTATATCCCTTATTCAATGTCCAGCTTTTACAACTATAGGATGGGACTGAAAATACCTTATTTATTTTAAAACATACCTGTCTAGTCTCACTGAGCTTGTTTTCTTGATCTCATGATTTTCCTTTCATTATGTTGATTCATTTTCTTAATAGAATTTATCCTGTCTGTAAGCTCCCCCTTAATCCTACTTTTCTTGCAAAGGAGAGAAAAGGAATATTGTAAAAAATAAATTTAACTAGAAGCCAAAAAATGTAGGTTGTAAATGTTGCTCTGCCATGAGCTGTGTGACTGGGGAAAAGTATTTCTCTGCTTTAGTGTCTTTCCAGTGGGAGTGTTACATTGTAGATGGTCGTTGAGGTCCTTTTGAGTTTTAAACTCAGTTTCTATCTTTTGGGATGACAGATACTTTAATCTCACTTTCAGGCAGGTAAATAGCACAGACTTTGGGCAGAAGTAAGATAGACATGGAAAAGTCATAGGTAGTATGTTCAGAACTGCTAGTCACTTGAAAGAAGAGAAAATGGAGTTGAGAAAAATATAGAGGTTTGATACATTTGGATCACAGAGCATTTTTGGTCCAAGTTTCATGAGTTGTCCACTATAATCCATTGCTCACATCCTGAAGCTTTGCGCCTCGGGTAAATGGGCTCAGTGTTCCATAGGCCATTGTGATGCCTGACTTACTCCAGAGGTGTGTGTGTGTCTGGCATTTAGAAGTACCTTCTAAGCCCAGCAAGACTGTTGTTCTTGCTGCTTAGAATAAGTGAGCTTTGGTAAGGCAGGTTAATTTCAGGTCTACCTAAACTACAGACCTTCTTCTCTGCCTACAGAGCCTACCTTAGAGTCAAACCTCCAAAACTGATGATTTCCTAGCCTCCTTCATCAGTTTATTGATGTGTGAAGCCTGGAAATCTCTTGTGCTGTACTTTGTGTGTGTATTACGTGTGTTCATATAGTGGCAAGTATTAGACCGAGAGAAAAGAATCTTATTTGCTTATGTGACATTTGATTGAATTGTGGTCATCACATATATGCACCCATTTCCCAGTTCTTCCCATCATTCCTGCTGAGTGTTGTCATTGTGTTTGTGACATTTAGTACTTGATATGTCCCATTAGATGATGATTTATTTTTTGGTAGAGGGATTGGTTAAAAACCATTTATCTGTTAGGGTAGTTAATGCTACTATAAAGAATATATTACAATTCTAGTTTTTCTGTGGACAGAACTGGCATCTGCTATTTCAAGGTTTTCACTTTTGGATTAAATGACTTTTTTAAGCTGAGGGAGAAATGCTAGTTTTTATTTTGTTACCAATATCAGTAGTATAGTTTTTTAAAAGAAAATAACAGGACAGTGAAAATGCAGCTTTATTATTCTGTACTTCATAAGGGACTGCAGCCGTAGCCCTATGGCATCCTATCCTATCAGTTCTCAGAAGCTAAGCAGGGTCTGGCCTGGTTAGTACCTGGATGGGAGACCGCCTGGGAACACCAGGTGCTGTAGGCTTGGGAGACGGACCCAGCAACCCACTCCCAAAAATCAATCTGCCATTGAAAACCCTATGAACAGCAGAGAAGCACTGACAATAGTGTTTCACCTGTTGTATGTAGTGTCTCTGAGTCAGATACCAACGACGGCACTTAACAACAACAACTTCATAAGGGTCCTAGTTTTTTTTTTTTAAAGCATGTTTCCTATAACATTATGTTTTGAGGAACTGTTGATCACCTCTTGCCACCAATCATCAGTCAGCACATAATAGTATACTTTTCATTACATTAGAAATCAGTGTACAAGTATTATGTGAGTACTTTTAAGTAACTAAACTTTGGGAGGATTGTAGTAGTAAAGTTTAAGGAAGAATATGGATGTTTAATATTTAGAGTGTCCTTCTGTTTAGTCCTTAGCAAACAAATAACATAAACCTCAGTTAAAAATGTTCCCACAAATATCATGTGTTTTCTCTCATATGTAGACTCTAGATTTTAATATATATTAAATATTTTAATATATATGTCATGACAGTAAAGGTGGACTATTTGAGGGGAGAAAGGAAACTAAAGTGGGGAGAAGCAAAATAAGAAAGAGTAATGGGGAAATGGGCTGGGATTTAGCTCAGTTGGTAGAGCACCACTCTGCAGTCTCTGAGGTCCTGGGTTCAGTTCCCAGCACTGCAAAAATGGGAGAAGGACATGGCAATCCACTCCTGAGGCAATCCTGAAACAATCCACCATTGAAGACCCTATGAGGGTCACTATGAGTTGGACACGACTCCAACACACCTAACAACAACAACAATGGGGGAAAGAAAGACAAATATCACTTGTTTTCTCTCATAGAGAGAATCTCTATTTAAATATGTACCCACACACACGTACACACACACACACACAAGATGTACACACAGAAAGGAGACTTAGTGGAGAGGAGGGAGATCAGAAGTGGGGAGAGAGGACATGAGAGTAAAGAGGGGATGGGAACATGAGCAGTGCACAATGATATACATAGATAGTAATGTCATAATGAAACCCATCCATGTGTACACTAATTAAAAAGCTACTAATAAAAAAATCATAAATGTTTCCACTAACTCATGATTAGGTAAGGTACTTAAGTATAGGCAACTTATATGAAATAATGCACGCACACACAAATGCAAGGTCTAACAGTCATTTGCTGATGAAAGGTGCTGCACAATGTTTGTTGAATTTTGGTGGATTTGTAAAGAATGAACACATGAGTTTTACAGATCTTGAAATATCTGGTTACCACTAGAGAATATTATGGCAAATGAGTGTTGGCTTACAGGTTGAGCAAAAGATGGCAACTCTGATTAGCAAATTTAATTTCATTTTTAAAGTCATTAGTGTTTTCCTTAGTTCTATGACAAATCATATTCTGGATTTCCTACTATGATTTTTAAAGTTATGACAGTTTTAAACATGATAAAATTAAGTTACTTTCTTTTCTCGGTTTCATTTTAATAATGTTATATTTCATATTTAAGCAGAGTTGAGATGCAGTGCTCCTTTTTTTGAGAAATTTTATGACTAAAACACAACACCCTTTTCTCTTAGTTTTTTATGCATAGAGAGTATTTTGTGCAATATAATAAAAGCTGTTTTATGTAGTCTTTAGGCTAAGAAAAACCAGCTTTAGGCATGTTGTTTGTATAAGAAGCATTTTTGGAATCTGTTTTCAGTACGTTTTGGTAAGAGCCTGCTAGATCTGAAAAGGCACAGTGACAGGTGACAGGTTTTGAACATCAATTTGATGCAGTGGTGCACACTTACAATCCCAGTGATTCGGAAGGTTGTGACAGGAGGATTGTGAGTTTGAGGCCAGCAGCAGCTCGTGTAACTTAGCAAGACCTTGACTCAAAACATAAAAAATAGATTGGGATACAGTCCACTAATATAATACTGGCACAGTATGCGCAACATATGGGGTTCAGCCTTAAGTATAACAAAAAAAAAATGGACATCATCAAGTGCAAGATGCAGAATTTATAATGACTGAATATGTAGCCTTTGTGGATTGAAAAACCCGAGTTCAAGGATCCATCATCTATTAACTTTTTAACTTGAGCAAATTACTGATCTTCTCAGAGCCTCTGTGACCCTCCTTTAAAAAGTGGGGAACTCAAGCTCATGGAAGGCAGGAGGATCTGGAGCCCAAGACTGGCATGGGTGACACAGGGAGACCCTGTCTCGAAAATAATAATATTAATAATAGTAGTAGTAGTAGTAGTAGTAGTAGTAATGAAAAGTAAGGGTGCCTTATATAGCAAGACAGTGCATGTTTCGAGCTCAGTATGGTTTCTGCCATGTAGTGAGCACTTAATAAATATTAACATTATTAAACAATAACATGAACAATATTTTAAGAAGGTAGAGTCAAATGGAAGAGGAATCAGTATAAATTCTGAGTACTTTAAACAAAAGACATATAAGCAAATATAAGTCTAGAAGAAAAAAATTAAGTGCTAAATATTAGATAGAACTAGGCAAGTGCAACCTGCTAGAATTTTGAGTTTTGCTGGCATAACTAAGTAATAGAGAATTTGGTTATAGTAGCCTGAAAATACCATGTTAGGTGCCAGTGTGTTGGTGTCTGACTAATAGTGACCCTACATACAACAGGCGAAACAGTATTGTCAGTGCTTCTCTGCTATTCGTAGGGTTTTCAATGGATGATTGTTTTTTTGAGAGTGGGTTGCTGGGTCCTTCTCCCAGAAAATGTCGTATGAAGTACATAAAATTTGTCTAGTACTAGTGAAAGGGAGAGAATGTTTTAATAGAAGTGGAAAGGAATGGTCTTGATGGTTTAGTGGATTCTTGTGGTGAGAGAAGGTAATGAGTACAAAACTAGGAAACAGCTTGAGTTGGCAGTTTGTACTGGACAAGTATCATGGGGATGGATGGGCATGGAAGGATCTGAGAAATACTGTAGTAAAATTCTTAGAATTCAGTGTTGGAGATGTGATTTTTGACCCGTAAGCTAATGTCTGAATAGTCTTGAAATTCTAGATTATTTTGTATTTTTATTTCATGTTGAAATATCAAGTTTGAATTGATCAAAAATGGTTTTCAGTGTGTTGTTTATAAAGTGTGAAAGAAATTAGTATGCAGTGTCTGAAAATACCGAATTTTATAATACCAGTATAATACTATATTATGTTTACATTACATTTTCATTTCAGGTTTAATCAATGAATAAGTGGGTGAAGAAACACTTTTGAAAATTATAAAGCGTGATGTAAATTCAGAATGCTTTTAGGCAGCTAAACCATTAAAGATTTATTAGGTTATAGAAGTACTGTGTTTGCTTTGGATTACATTTTACTTTAATTTTTATTTGGCAAATAATGTTCCTCTTAACAATCACATATAAAGCAGTTCTTACCCCTCTTTTTCTAGCTCTTCTAATGTGTTTTACTCATTTTTATGAACACCGTGTAAAAAATGAAGTTGTTTTACACAGAACTTTTTTAGATTGTTAATCCTCACTCCCTAGGATTCTGCCAACATTTAGATTTTGTTTAAGCCGTTTCAAGTGTATTTCATACATTACTACCCTTTAAAACTTAGCTACCTTATCCAAGATAACATTTTCTTTTAAATATTCTGTGTGCTCATATAATACTGTATCTTTGTTAGTTACTATACAGTAATTGTGTTATTTCTTTTCTGAATAAATGAAATCAATGAGGAACTGTCAATTTTTAAATTTACATAAATTATACATTTTATTTTACCAATCTAAATAAAATAACTTATTTAAAATATGTAGCTTGAAAACTTATTGGGACAATTTTTAAAAACATTTTTGCCTTTTGGTTGACATGACATTTATTCAAAATGGTTAAATCTCCACTGAAATCTTTTAGTGAAATCTAGTGATCTTTAGAACGTTTGGTAGCATATTCTGGTCTTGTTCAATGAGTTGTAACCTATTGATAGATAGGTGTCAACTCGTTGGTTTAAGTGCAAGAAATTCTAAGTCACAGGTTTATTAGGGAATTTCCATTTTCATTTTCCCAAGTTTGACTTTCTTTGTCAATATAGATAAAAATGTGGATATATCAAACTAGATGACAAGTCAGAATGAGTTCATAAAACTCAAGTAATGTTTGTTTTACTATTATTGCATTTAATACAAAGTGGTTTTTTAAAAATATTAGTCCAGCATGTGGTATTTCTGGCCCAGGTGCATGTTCACCACTCCTTCCCGCTTTCTTACAAAGAGAGAGCACTGATGGTTTGAGTTGTAACAGGGGATCTTACCTTCCAGAAGTTGTTTTTACCCTTTGGAAATCTGATTAAATCTGGGAATCCCTACCTCCAACACATACTCTTTGACATCTACACTGGACACAGCATTTTGCATATAGCCTCAGGGAATTCACAGTCTGGTGACATAGTAGATGAGTCACGCCCTGCCCATGTAAAACAATGAACAATCTGAGCCAGTCTAGGACCTCACCAGTAATGGTATTTACCATTTTAGGCCTTTTATATTCTTGTGTTTTCGTGTTGCTCAAGACTTGATTCTATGAGGAACTGATTGGATATGTTCCTTGTGTAGGTAACGTCCTCTTTCAGTGTCTGCTTCTTACTGGGTTACAAATTTAGTCCAGAATATACAGATTCCGCCACTCTCAGAACAGTCTTGTACAAGTCAGAGGTGCCAGTCATAGAGTTACAATGATAGTATAGCAGATAGGGAATAAAATGCTGTAAGTTCAGGGAGGGTAAAAATAATTTCTACTCTTGGTGATGACTTTGCTCTGTTTACAATTATGGTCACAGTTTATCTTGACCAGTAGAGAAATCGTGTTTAGAAAGGATCACACATGGATTCAGAAAGGATCAGTTAGATTTAATAATAATTATTGTAAAGTCTTTTCAGTATTTTGGTACGGTCTTCATTTCCATTAAGCCAAAAAAGCTAGAACTCATTTTAGGGTTATTTATTTTTCTAAAGTTTTCTGAAAGCAAACTCTGTTCTCCAGGCTTCAGGTATAAAAGATCTGAGAACAGGGTAGCCTCAGAACAGTGCAGGCCATTCCTTATTTTCTACAAAAGTCAACATCACTGGTCCAGAATGCCAAGGGCCACACCTGCATTTCAAAGTGGGATTATCGTAGGCAAGGTAGATAGTGAAAAATTTATGGTATTTTGCAGTAACAGATAATAAGGGGTAAGAGAGCTCTCTGTAGAGTGTTGGTGTTGAGGAATTACACTTTTAGTGAGGTTACCTTCTCTTTATCACTTTCTCTTGAACCCTTGAGAGATGGCAGCTATGGTGGTTTTCTCTTGTTCTTGTCTCTAATCATTATTTTGGCCTCATATCTGACACAGTAAGCTCTGGAGCCCCATTCTCCCACTTAAATCTTTTCTTGAATCACTCATAAATGTCTGAGGCTGAGCCTAATCACTATTCTTTAACAGTTTTCTACTATACAGACTTTAAAAAATGACATAAACAAAAACATTAACAGCACATCTTCCAGATTCAGTAAGAAAAATCTTATGTTCATTTCACAGTCAATTATAGTAAAGCATAATTAGTGCATCAGGATAATAATATTGTAGTTCAAGATAGAGAGGCAATTTGTGAATACATTGGTTCAACAATATTTTTCTTTCATTATACGTATCAAAACATTACTGTGGTCCATCTGTTAGAACAGAGAAATCGCTATATAGATCTATATTCTAAATTGCCATTTGGTGCATTTTATATGTGTTACAAACATTTTGATGTTATGATTTTTTTGCTAAGGTATAACTGACGGCCACATTAAGTACAAACTTAACTGACTCCTTGCTGTCTGTAGAATAAAGGGTCATTTCATTAGCTTGTTGTTTTAAAGCCCTTTAACTTTGAACGGAATTAACAAGTCCAGTCTGCTGTTCCACTCTTCTCCTTTATGCATATTGTTGTTTATCACGTAGTCTAGCCAAGCAGAGCAGAATGCTGCTGTGTTGTCCTCTTTGTGAACATGAGGTCTCTAAGGACAGACACCATATCCTGCTTGTCCCTAAATCATCTTTGACTGCTTTCTATCCTACAGTCACATGATAGCCTTAAGTAAAGGAAACAATGAAAGGTCAGCTGAGATAGTGCAGGCCCTGTAATCCCAGTGACTAGGGAGGCTGAGGCAGAAGGATTTTGAGTTTGAGGCCATAGGCGGCCTGCCTAACTTAGTGAGACTCTGACTCAATATTAAAAATAAAAAAGTAAATGAATAATGATTAATTATGCTTTGTATCCTCATTACGTCTTTATTCTGTGTAAGTCTAAATCCTTGAAATTTCCCACAAAGAAGTCCAACATGGATAAGGTTCCTAGGAACTTTGAATGAACTCCTCGGTATTCTCTGACCTATCACAGCTTGTTATGTAAATTTTTATGTACACTTACTAGTTTTACTGTGTGTAATATCATCACTGTGATATAGGACTTATCCCATTTCCCTATTGGCATGGAGTATAGGCTTTTGTGCAAGTTAATCTTTGCTTTGAGTAGTGTCTGCACAATATATATTCCTTGACTGGTCTCCACATGTTAAATTGAGACTATATTATCTAGACCCTGGGCAGT
Organism: Pedetes capensis; assembly: GCA_007922755.1. Taxonomy (NCBI): domain Eukaryota; kingdom Metazoa; phylum Chordata; class Mammalia; order Rodentia; family Pedetidae; genus Pedetes; species Pedetes capensis. The sequence goes on along the minus strand of VMDO01005794.1, from coordinate 36,840 downwards.
AACTAAGATCAACTGAGATAATATAAAGAACAGTCAGCATTCAGTAAGTAAGAACATAGAGCCTTACACATCTGACAGTAAATACGGTCTGTCTCATTTGGCTCTAAGATTGTTGATGATCAAAGGGAACCGCACATTTTTTTTTACCTTCCAACAGTGCCTAGCAAAGTGCTTTTGTCTCATTAAAGGTTCAAATGTTGAATGAACAGAAATTTGGACAGTTTTGATAATGGTAATATTTCTGACACCTGTAAAATTCAAAAGTTGATTAGTAAACTTTGTAAAAATTAAAATAGATTATAATCCTGGGTGTTTGCATTACTTATTTAATCCTTGGCCTTCATCCTGTGTATACATATCATTCTTCAGGTATATATGTGTAGATTATAACATGCTGTAATGTGTCCTGAACAGGTTCCCCCAAATATAATTTTTAATCTGGCTGTTGCTTCAGACATCCTTCAGCCAACAGATTTTGAAATATTTTAGGAAAACTACACATTACTTAAAGATGAAATCTAGATTTACATTATTTAAACTCATTTAGATTCTGATTCTTGACTGAATTGAATCATGTTATGAAAGTAGAGATGTGTTTAACTCTTGCTGTGGACCATTCTCACTTTGAAAAATGTTTTAAATATATAGAGTTGTGTACATTTAAAATTGAAGAAAATAGAGAATAAACTCATTTTTTACTCAGAATTCAAAAAGATGTGATGATAAATTAAGTATTTAGAAGCTCTTGTACTTTGAGAGAAATTCATAATTGGTAGAAAAATCTCAGGCTAGTGAAGATTGAAAATAAAGGACAACCTTGTTCTAGGCTTCTCTTAATGTTACTGACATTTTTTTTTTTTTTTTGGTCGTTGTTGTTTTAAAAATCAGAGCAGCTAATGGAAAGGAGAGGAACACTGGAAAAGAAGAGTATTATAGCATTGATGGTACATGGGGTAGGCATGCCTACCTCAGGAAGTGTGTTAATCTAGACATTCTTGTCTATGCTTTTCTATAACAGAGTATTCTCTTACTCATACCCATTTCCCAAAAAGGTTATAATTGAGTTAAAAGTCTTCATAGTTCTTAGAAAATGTGCAGATTATCTTCCCTTGACATCTTCTGTTATTCCTGCCGAGCACCCCTTGAGTGGCCATTCCATGCCCTGGCACTGTGCTGGATGCTGAGGACTTGTGAGCATCATGTTCTGTATGTATGTACTGTCTCCAGAAGTTTATTAATACACATTTTGTGATAAAAGAGGCTACCTATTTCCTGTGTTCGGTAAAGCTTAATGCTTTATCTCCATCTTGTAGGCAGTACCAAGAAGTCTTTCAACAAAGAAAACAGTACCATTTTTTTAAATCCAGTAATTCTCTAGCTCATTTGACCTTGGGAACTTTTCTGTGCCGCACATATCAGTGTCTCCAGGGATAGAAACACTCTCCACCACTCAGTCTGGAAACCTATGCAGAGACGATTATAACATGATGAATGCTGGAAGAGCAGCAGGGGTAGAGGAGTTGGGGGAGTCTTTACGTGAGTGGTTACATGTGAGAGAAGACTTGATTGATGAGTATAAAGAGGAAGGGAGGCAGCATGGGTCTAGGCAGAATGGTGTGTGTTTGAGGAATTCCAGGTAGCTCGGTATCATGAGACAAAATTCGCTTAACTGTCAAAGAATTAAGCAATCAGAGATTCAAGCCGTTTGGATATGTAAAAGACTGAATAATATGACTTCTGTAAAACAGTAGTTTCAAAGTTATGGAAGAGGGCAATCCACTCCAGAAGCAATCCTGAAACAGTCAGTCCTTGAAAACCCTATGAAGGTCATATGAATCAGACCCAACTCAGTGGCAGCTAACAACAACAACAATTTGAAAGTTACATCAGGGGTATTGTGCTTTATATTTAAAGCAGGCTTTCCACAGGATAAATAAAGAATCCAAATGTATAAAAAATAGAGAAATATGAGATAAACTATTGTGTCTGAATCTTTTCCCATGTGCTGCTGTTGAGTTCTTAATGTTATTTAATCATGTTTTTTTAAATTGAGTCATCAATGAACATTTTAATACAGTATATTAGAAACAATGAGGCAATTTTCCTTATAAAACTTTCAAGTGGACTAATTTTATTTTTGGTTATTAGTTGTAGAGAATCATCACACATGAAGACAGAAAAATCATACATTATTTTTATATTTTTAAGGTTTTACTGAGCTTTTCCTAACCACCACTGATGCTCATTGTAGAATATTGAAGGGAAGAGTATAGAAAAATTGAGTGTACTTATGCCATTGAGAGACAGGTGTATATACTGGTATATTTGTGTTTTTTTCTAAACATAATTTACATATTTATACTTCTAAATAGTGTTTATGTTTTTTTCATTTGTCCACATTATAAATTCTTCGTAAATATCATTCAAATACTAATGCTTCATTCCACAGATATGCCAGGTTGTGTAGCTATAGTCCTCAGCTTTTCCAATCATATTTTAGGTGGTTTCTCTTTTCTTTGTTATTACAAATCATGCTTTGTGTATATTAGGCGGGTCCAACCCATGGCCTGCATGCCTCATGTGACCCAGGACAGCTCATAATATGGCTCTACGAAATCTTTTAACATCATGCGGTTTTTAGCTTTTATTTTCTTTGTGACCCCCTTATTATGTATATGTGCTGACTATGTCATGTAATTTATGTGTGGCCTAAGACAATTCCTTTTTACTTAGTGCAGCCCAGGTAAGCCAAAAAAAAAAAAAAAAAAAAAAAAAAGATTGGACATCCCCAGTGTATATAGTATACATATATTTTCAAAAGTGAAATTATTGGGTCAAGAAAGTGGGAATATGTTTAAGGCTCTTGCCATGCATTGATACATTATTTCCCCAACAGTGCAGTAATTTATATTTCCATTTGAGGTATATCATAGCATTTTATTTTCTTAGCTCTTGGAGAGCAGTCATTAAAAAAGACAACAATGATAATGCAAACTGTGGGTTTGATAATTTAAAACTATGGACATTCATATTATTTTGCTCATGGTTTTAATAGCAACAGTTCAAAATCTTTCTTTATAAATATTGGTGGGGTACAATGTAATAAGTCTTGCTATATCCATTAGGCAGCTGTTGTATCACTTTTGCTTACGCGTTCATCAGCTTACATATTTTACAGATTCGTATTTCCCACGTATTCATATAGTGAAATCTTTTCAACACTTTGTGTAAACATATATAAGGATTTCCTCTTGATATGAAGCTTTTTTATTTTTGAGGTATCCATCACGAATTGAAAAAATTGACTATGAGGAAGGCAAGATGTTAGTCCACTTTGAGCGCTGGAGTCATCGTTATGATGAGTGGATTTACTGGGATAGCAATAGGTTGCGGCCCCTGGAGAGACCTGCACTAAGAAAGGAAGGGCTAAAAGATGAGGAAGATTTCTTTGTAAGTACCCAGCTTTCTCCATCTGCTACTTCTGCTAGATGCATAATGACATATTTTAAAAGGATTGTGTTAAATTTTATAAAAGCCTGTTTTTGTTAAGGGAAAGCTTATTTATTATACATGGAATTGATCTTAAAAGTTGTTTAAAATAGGATTTTAAAGCTGGAGAAGAAGTGCTGGCTCGTTGGACAGACTGCCGCTATTACCCTGCCAAGATTGAAGCAATTAACAAAGAAGGTATGTATTTGCAATGATGTGAGACTTAAAATGGGGTTGATAGCAACATTTCAATATATCTCAAATGTTATTTAGTACATAATTGTTACATGTAGCCTCTACTCCTCCTATTTAATATTAAACAGAATGAACTTCCTGCTAATATTCTTTGTTGGGAGGATTTGTTACATATTGTATAGAACAAGACTGTGCATGACTTGCTGTCTCAATAAGCTGGTTAGGTGAGAAGTGAATAGTTGGTTGAAATTTTCCAACTTTCAGTATACAGGCTGATATTATTTACATTGTATTTCTCCTCTGTTTCCAGTTTGAGGTAAATTAAATTTATGATGAGAATATTACCTACAGTGTGAGGACAGTTTAAAGATAAGGGAATTCAAGTCCGTTCCACTTGGAAGTAAAATGCATGCAGTTATTTATTTATTTTTTTTGGTGGTGCTGGGGTTGAAACCAGGGCCTCGTACTTGCATGCTTTGCAAGTGCTGGACCACTGAGCTGCACCTCCAACCCATTTTTTTTTTTTTTTTTTTTTACTTTTTTTTGGGAAATGGTCTCACTAAGTTATGCAGACTGCCTCTGGTCTCGAATTTGTGATCCTCCTGCCTCTGCCTCCCAAGCCACTGGGATTACAGGCGTGCGCCACTACACCTGGCTTCACGCAGTATTTTTTAGGAAAGGGTATGGAGCTTCTACCGTCTGGCTGTTGTTCTTTGTTGTGCTGCCCTCCTCTCTTCTTCCATTAATCTATAGATAGATGAGCCAATTTTCCTAGTGGCCTTTTGTAGACATTTTAAAGAATATTTGACACTGAGCAGAAATTACTGAAGTGATCAGAAATGTTGAAAATAGCACAAAAATCAGGGCGTTAGTGTGACATCAGACTGAGAAATCTTTTGGACATACAACAAACTTAAAAAAATAGAACATTAGAGTGATTAATTTGAAAAGACATGAGAATTAATGCTTAAATTATTTTCAGAAATATACCTAAATATTTTATTTTCAAAACTTCTAATGTAAAAATCTATTTGAATTAGTTGTGAATACTTGAAAGCATATTTTTCAAGTTAGCTACCTGTTAGTTTTTTTATTATAATTATTTCTTAAACTTGATCATCTATTCATTGTTTTTCCAAAGAAACAAACATTGAGGGACAGATTCTTGTGAAGGAGGACATTCAGTCTAAGAAGGGAGTACTTCTTTAAACTGAGTTCTGGAAGACACATGAGTTAGCTAAAGAAGGGCCAAAAAGGCTTTTCTGAAAGAAGAAATGGTGCATGGAAAAGAAGTGAGAGAGCTATGCTATTTCAGGGGACGGTGAGTTATTTGGAGTGAAGAATTCCTTCATAGAGGATGGGATATTATGAAAAGAGATTGGAAAGAGAAGCAAGGGCCGCCATGTGAGATAATTTAGAATCTGGCTAAAGGATTTTAATTTTATTTTGAGATGGTGGGAGCAATGGAAGAAATTTAAGCTGAAGATTTAAGCTAGCAATAAGAAAAATAGAAAATAAGAGAAGAAAGAAGAAAACATTTAAAAAGAGATCTATTAGGGAATGTTAGGTTACCTACACAGCAAGAGCCGAGAGAGATCTCAGTCATTAGATTTGCAGGTGTAGGACCCCAAATTAGGATCTTCAAGGAGAGAGGCCCCAGAGAGACACTGAGTCGCGGATCAATGCAATAAACATAAGGCTTTATTTCCGGTGCCAGGGTCAACACTCCATAGAGTCTCCCTAGCAAGGGAAGGAAGGCGACCCCGAGGGAGAGGGGCTTGGGGTTTTTATACAGTTTAAGGGGTGGCAGGAGGGCATAAGGAAACTTGTTTCGAATTGATTGGTGGGAGGTTGTCGGGGTTGTCCGGGCAGGTACTGATTGGTCAAGTTTGGAGGAATTCAAAAAAACACTTTCAGGGCTGGATTCTGGAAAGTTTCAACCATCAGGTTCCGATGACCTATGGCCAGTACATTCTTTAGTTAATCTGTTTATCTCGGAATTCTTTACCTAGTTCCTCTTCAGAGAACCCCGCCCCCCCCAGGTCAGGAAATTGAAACTTGAGCAAACTTAATTATCCAGAAACTTTTAAGCATTACAGAAACTTTAAACAAGCATTGTAAGACTTCAAGTAAATATTTTGAATTGTTAGTGAGCTCCAAGCAGTCATAGGGACAGAGGGGAGGAGGTGGTAGTGTTCTTCATTCCCCCCTTTTTCTTGTGAATACTCCAATCTTGGAGGATTTATTTTAGTTGTCTTAAGGTGACCGTCTCTTCTAAGGTTTTTAGAGGCTTATATTGTTGTCTCAATACCATTAGCTGTACTGTGTTAAATCTTTCTTTAACAAAAGACATTAACTTATTAATTATGCAAGGAGTAATGGTTAATAATAGTAATAAAATTAGAAGAGGGACTACTAGGGCAGAAATCAGGGTTGTTAACCAGGGGGACCAATTAAACATTTCTGCATACCATCTAGTATCCCTAGTTTGCCTTTCCTGTATTCTTTTTCTGAGTTGAGCCATAGAGTTTTTCTTAAAAGTTAAAAATCCCTTAATCTTTTATTCCTGGTACCATTACCATGATTTACGGGGCAACATACCTGGTGTAATGAAGAAGGAAAAGACAAAGCTACAACAGATAAAAGACCTCAGGAATGTACATCTAATTGACATTATGATGCATTAATGAATAGCTGCCTTTTTGCAGACTGTGGCTATGACAGTCCTGAACAAGAAGGGTTTCCTGTTTAAGTTGCAATTACTTTTCTGACTGTGGATCATCATTTCTTCAGTGGCAGATTTTTACAGCTTCTCTAATACATTTGGGAGGACTGTCTCAAAGTAACCTGCAGCTTTCCTGACAACCCCTCGTTCTCTCTCCTGCTAAGAACTATAGTCTTTTGTTTTGTTTTTAAAATTTTTTACTATCATATCTATCGTTTCCATCATCAGATTTATAACCATCACCATAGCTTTCTCTATTATTATAATCGGGACCATCACCGTATTTACCATCACCATACCTTTCTTTTCCATCATCATATTAGTCCATGTTTGGCCAGATTTCTATTTAACATCTCAACATTGAATGTTTTTAACTCGGTTACAAGCAAATACATTTTTTTTCCCACCATTGGCTTATCAGCTATACAACTTTCCTCATCCCTCAGTTCTCACTTCCACATAGGCCTTCTTCCAAACTTGCTTTTTACTTTCTGTCAAATACCTACACAATCTTTCTCAAATTTCCCTAACTTTCTGGATTTCTGTGTCCTTCAGTTCACATGGATTCCTCTGACAGTCAGAAAACAAAAGAACAGTAGTTTAAACATAGTACAATTATTTAGAAAGATTCCTTATCAAGCTTTTACAAATTCGTTTGCACATCTTTAACACCATTATTACATAATTAAAATAACTAGAAGGAAATAAGGAAAAGTCATCCCAGAGTTCATGCTTCCAAGCATTCTAGAAAGGTCCTGGTAACACAGTTTTATAGCTAGCAAGAGGTAACATCATCATGCTGTGACAACGAGTTTACAGGGTCCCTCATGTGGGATGTGCAGGTGCATCTCGCATGCGTAAGAGCAAAAGGTAGGAGGTCAGGACACTTAGCGCCAGTCTCCAAGGTTGATTTAGTCAAAATCTCCTTTAAAGTTCTATTTATCCTTTCTATCTCTCCTGAACTCTGTGGTCTATACGTGCAATGGAGTTTTTAATTTATATCTAAAGCTTTACTTATTAATTTAGAAATGCTGGCCGTGAAGGCCTGGCTATTGTCGGACCCCAGAAACAATGGGAGACCAAATCAAGGCATTATTTCCTATATTAATTTCTTTACATAGAACTTGCACTGTCCCAGACATAGTTGGAAATGCCTCAGTCCATCCAGAATAGGGTCAATAAATGCTAATAAATATTTATAACCATAACAGCTTCTTTTAATCTCTATAAAGTCTAGTTCCTAATGTTCTCCCAGTTGGTTATCCTGGTACCTTACTCCTTGTTGCTTAGACGTTCGTCTAGTGGCATTTACCTGGGCACATGAAGCACATCTAGAGGTCCCAAGTCGAGTGGTGACAAACTGACTTAGTTGGGTAATCCCCAGGTGAGAGGCTTGGTGGATCTGAGTAATCAAGGTGCATCCCAAAGCCTTAGTGAGCATGTAGTGCCCATCAGGGTGTCTCTGTCATCCTCTAGAGTCTTATATCCAATTTTTATTTTGGTAAGTTCCAACCTCTTCCTTTGAGTAGTTAGGTTTTTCTGGGAGAACTGGGACTGGGATTAAAGGCATCATTCCCTTAGTCCCCACTGGTTTTAGTGCAGCTTCTTTAGCTGCTCAGTGCGCTGTTCAGTCTCCCTTTGCCTCTAGCTTGTCTCCTTTTTGATGTCCCTTGTAGTGAATAACTGCCACTCATTTAGGTAGCCAAACAGCCTTTAAAAGTCCCAGAATTTCTTCCTTATTTTTGACAGTCGTTCCTTCTGAGGTTAATAGACCTCTTTGTTTATAAATTTCCCCATGCACGTGGAGAGTAGCAAAAGCATATCTACTATCCATATAGATGTTTACAGTCTTTCCCGTTGTCAGGGGCAGGGCCTGAGTGAGAGCTATAAGCTCTGCACATTGAACAGAGTCTCATGTCCCGATGCCTGGGCCCCTATTACCTGCAGATCTTGATTTACCACAGCCGCACCAGCATAGCAAACTCCATCCAGGATGAAACTGCTCCCATCTGTGATGAGAGTTTCTTCTGCGTCTGGCAGAGGCATATCCTTTAGATCAGGCCAATGTTCTTGCTGGGCTGAAATAATCTCTAAGCAATCATGAAGCCGCTGGGTAGCGTTATTATCTGGGAGCAATGTGGCTGGGTTTAGGACCCTGGCTTTTTGAATCTAGGAACAAGGCTGGTCTAGTAACAGGGTCCAGTATTGGGTTAACCTGGCATTTGAGAGCCACTTCTCAGGAGTCCCTAGAAATAGCCCATCAATTGCATGTGGGGCTTCAAAGGTTAAATCTTAGCCAAAGGTCAGCTTATCAGTCTCTTTCATCAGAAGGCCACAGCCGCCATCATCTGTAAACACGTTGGCCATTTGGCTGTTATCAGATCCAATCATTTAGACAAGTAAACAAGGCTGCTACTGTATTCAATTGTTTAGGCAAGTAAGCAGTCAGTCTCTTCCACGGGCCCAACTGTTCAATCAAAACTCCTTTTGCTATGCTTTGCTTATCAGCCAGGAAAAGCTGAAAGGGCTTAGTAACATCAGGAAGAGCAAGTGCAGGGGCCGTGGTCAGTGGCTGTTTTAAGTCATCAAATGCCTTTTGCTTCACCTCTGTTTAGACTAATGGCTCTTGTGTCCCTGCACTGGCTGTATACAAAGGTTTAGCCATCTCAGCCAATCCTAAAATCCAAAGGCGACAGTATCCCACAGAACCTAGAAATTCTCTCATTTGCTTCTCTGAGGTAGGGGTGGGAATTTTTAGGATTGCCTCTATCCATTTTGCTGAGAGAGACCATTTATCTTCTGGGGAGTCCTGGCTATTGTAGACCTTCCGGGCAATGTTCATAAGTTCCTCCCTATTTCCTTTAAATCTTTTTAATCCCTGGATCTTTCTTCTAATGTCTGGGGCCGACTGGGCACAAAGGCCAAGTTCATAGCCCTCCAATTTTCATTTGCACACAGATCAATAGGCTACAAGACAGATATGCTTCTAGGAGGCATTCTAGGAACACAGCAGGAGACTGAGGAGCCCTGCTAAATCATGCTTACCTTGGACAAATTCATAGGCTTCCTAGCAGTGCCTCATAACCTGGCTAGGAGATGCTGGCGATAGGTGTTCAGACTCAGCCTACCTGTAGTGGCATTCAGGTCCCAGATGGGGCAGGTAGTGAGCAAAACGTGGGTGAGTTGGGCCTGTCCGTCCAGCAATGTGTCACCGTTGGGTCCAAGGAGCAACTTTTGGGCCTCATTCAGGATTCATTCACATTCTTGAGATTTGAAAAGAGTCTGCAAGAGTTCCTGACAATCATCCCAAGTAGCCTGGTGGGTAAGAAAACAGACTCCAAAAGGAATGTAAGAGCTTGGGATTTTTCTGAAAAACAAGACTCTGACATTCTCATTGTATATATCATTAGTACCTATATAAGGCCTCCAAGACTGACCTCCCAGGGGATAAGAGTAGGCCCACAAAAGACTCAACATCACCCGAGTGTAGTCCTCCCAGGGGTGGACCCCGAAATTGCACTGGGAAAGTCACAGGGTGACAGAAAAGGTGAACCAACAACTCAGCAGGCTTAGTACTTTGCAGCCACCAAAGGCAAAAATATAACCGGTCTCTAATCAGTCAGACCTCTGAGGGGTATGACAGCTCACCTTATTACAGAAAAGAAAATGTCAGTGGTCAGAATGGTCCTCTGGCAAACATATTATAGTAGTTTGGCCAAAAAGGCAATCAGAAGGAGGATACCCTAAATGGCAGAGGAGGCTCTGAAATTCCTTATCCAAGACCTGCTCGGACAGTGTCCTCAAAAAGAGGGCCCCAACCTGCGCAGACAAAGGGGTCTTGAAGTGAGGGACTACAACAGAGGCAAGACAAGTCTTCAAGAAGGACTTGTAGGAAGAGAGAGAATCTGGCCAGAAGGGAGTCAGACATCAGAGAGACAGATTCAAAAGACGAATACAAGGAGGAATCCCAGAGATAGATTCAGAGATTCAAAAGACAAATTAGGGGAGGGGGCCTGTCATTGAGCCTGGGGCCCTGGATTGCCTCAGGGGGTGCCTTCCTCAGGGTCTTCGACTGGCAAGACTCATCAGGGCTGGAGACTAGTCCAGGCTCCTGTGGGTGGATCTCACTTTAATCAGCGTTGCTCACATATTCCAAAACCAGGCAGCTATAGTGCAGCTTCTCAATCCCTGCACTAGTCCAAAATAGAGATAGGGGTATAAACATCGCAAAAACACAAAAGATGAATAGAGCAATTCTTGACGCACATACTGTAAAATTGAAAATGAAGCATGTCCCATTTTACCTTTTTTCTTTTAATCTAAACTTTATGTACTTAATATCACCTTAGAGGAACTAGGCATGGAGGGAAGCTTTCAAGTTCAGCATAAAATGGACTCCAAATTCAGCTGCCGTGTCTGGAGAGAAAGCAAATCTGAAGTGAAACAACATACAAGACAAAGGGGTCGCTGGCTTTGATGATGAAGTTCCCATGATGTTATGGACGACCTGAAAGCTAAACAGTACCAAGCACAGGGGTTTAACACAGAACAGACAGACACTGAATAACAAACTGAGACAACAATGAACAAAACATATTCAAACCAAATCCTATCCCGACACCTCGGGTTAGGATGGAGGCCGAGGTTATGTCATGTCTGACCCTCGGGATTCTCCCCAAAACAAATACTGCAGCACAAAGACAAAATATTCCCTGGTGCGCACAAACAAAACCGAAAGTGAGATGACGGCCTCACACCGCGCGGTGGGAGTGACCTACCTCATCTCCCCAAATTTACAGATGGGATATCATCCCTACAGAGCGGTCCGGAAAGTCTTCCGAGCCCTACAGCCTCAGGTTTCTTAGCGCATCAGCCAGGATCCCAGCAGGCTGATTACAGATTAATACAGAAGCCCAAGGCTCTAAAGAGGGGTTATGGGCCCTTTCCTTAATATCTTTCCAATGAGCTAGAATTCATTTCAAGGGGTAGAGGGCGTCTGCCCCATGTCGAAAAATATCATCAGTCCAAGTCTGAACAACACAGAAAACAAAATAAGCAGGCACAGACGCACTCTCTTAAACTTCAGCAGATACAATAGAGAAGTGCTTGGCCGAGTCCCCCCTATCGGGGAACGTTCAGATATGAGGAGGGCTTCCAGCCCCCCTCCAGAAGGGGATTCCAGAGCGTCCTCCAGGGTCCCCGAGACCTCAGCGATGTGGCACGTCTGCCAGCTGTTAACTGGTCGCTTAACCCAGTTACAGATGCAGAAACAAAAGTAAGAAAGGTTACTCACAGAGTCTAAGAAGAAGCCTCCAATCTGGGTTGAGTTTTCGGGGTTAATTCTCTCAGGGGTCTCATATCCCAGATGAGCCCCCAAATATAGGACCCCAAATTAGGATCTTCGAGGAGAGAGGCCCCAGAGAGACACTGTGTAGCGGATCGATGCAATAAACATGAGGCTTTATTTCCGGCGCCGGGGTCAACATTCCATAGAGTCTCCCTAGCAAGGGAAGGAAGGCGACCCAAAGGAGAGGGGCTTGGGGTTTTCATACAGTTTAAGGGGTGGCGGGAGGGCATAAGGAAACTTGTTTCGAATTGATTGGTGGGAGGTTGTCGGGGTTGTCGGGGCAGGTACTGATTGGGCAAGTTTGGAGGAATTCAAAAAAACATTTTCAGGGTGGGATTCTGGAAAGTTTCAACCATCAGGGTCTGATGACCTATGGCCAGTACATTCTTGCAGTTAATCTGTTTATCTCGGAATTCTTTACCTAGTTCCTCTTCAGAGAACCCCCCCCCCCAGGTCAGGAAATTGAAACTTGAGCAAACTTAATTATCCAGAAACTTTTAAGCAAGCAAGTAAACATTTTGAATTGTTAGTGAGCTCCAAGCATTCATAGGGAGGGGGAGGAGGAGGTGGTAGCGTTCTTCACAGGTTATTACGTCTTTGCCAGTGCAAATCTTACACCTCTGGAGCTTATATGCCCAAGTCTGATTCAGAGGGCCTCTCACTATTGGAGAGCCTAGCACAGAGTAGGCAGTCAGTACCAGTTTGTGGAAGGGAAAGAAGAAGTAATGAATCTGTTCTGTTGTGTGATAGGACCCTCCCAAACCAAAACAAAGCCAACTTAAGTGCTTCTACTTTAATTAAGAACAGTTAAGTGGGGAAAGCTCTGGGACTTCCCTTTTATGCTTCAGGTTCCCCCAGTATGTGCATATGCAGTTGCACACACACATACCTTACTCAGAAGCAAAACAGCCTTTATTCGTTATCCTCGCCCAACTATTTACAGGCATTAAATACAGAAAATTAAGCTTATGTTAGCGGAGGCGTGATGATACTGGTCCTGTGATTGCTGCCATTTCAAGAGTAGTTCCTGTGAGCCCTTAGTGAAATATTGGCAGCTGTTTTTAGCTTTTTAAAAATCCCCACTAGAAGTATTAATTTGTGATTTCTAGCATGGCAGATGAGCCTGTCTCTTCCCTCTAAAAACAGAAAAAGGCAAAGGAAACACACCTGTCATTCATTGTAAAAGCAAAACAAAACTAACAAATAGGAAGGCTGAGGCATTTGTGATACAGCTTATAGAAGTGAAGGTAAGGGCCCAGGAAGTGTGGGCTGGAAAGGTCTGAGAAATTTTCATCTTAGGGATGGCCCTTAAGGAATAGTTGGAGTTAAACTAGCTGAAGGGAAGCAGCCTGGGCTCCTCTGGAATGTGTGTGGAGAAACAAATTGGACAGAAAGTTGCAGGAGTGATGGTAGAGCAAGGTGTGTATACAATTTGGCATTCTTGAAATTTTATTTATTTATTTGGTAGAGAGCACTGCATTGCAGTCGCTGAGGTCCCGAGTTCAATTCTCAGCACCGCAAAAATGGGAGAAGGGCCTGGCAATCCACTCCCAAGGCAATCCCAAAACAATCAGCCATTGAAAACCCTATGAGGGTGGCTATGAGTCGGATACCGACTCGACGGCACCTAACAACATTTATTTATTTATTTATTTATTTATTTATTTATTTATTTATTTATTTATTTATTGTGGTACTGGCAGTTGAACCCAGGGCCTTGTGCTTTCATGCTTTGCAGGTGCTGGACCACTGAGCTGCACCCTCAGCCCATTTTTTACTTATTGAGGCAGTGTCTTGCTAAATTACGCAGACTGCCTTTGGTCTCAAACTTGCGATCCTCCTGCCTCTGCCTCCCAAGCCGCTGGGATTATAGGCATGCACCACTGTGCCTGGCTCTGCATTCTTGAAAATTTGCCATTATCTTTATATTCTTGCTGTTCATGTGGTCATTTGTTTTCAGAAATTGGGTTTAAGTCATTGTGATATTTAGCATTATGCTAAGTATCCAAAGTTATGCAGTCAAATTGTGTAATTTAGGTTATGATGAAAGAAGAATCTCTGCTCATATATGCCATTGGTCCTGGTGTCAGTTCTAAAGCAAAATTATCACATTTCTTATTTACGCTTCTTTTGTAAAGGCCAGCTACCTGTTTATTTAAAGTGCTACTTATGGAAACTCAAACTTTTTCTATTGTTTCCCAAATAAATATAAAATTTACATAATTTTTTTCCTAGTAGTCTTGGCTTATATTGATTTGCTAGCATCAGGTCCATAATAGAAAGTGAATATGCTTCAGAGTCTGCAAGTGGGTACACAAACAGAATTGTGAGTCCTGAAAGTAGGGTGAGTTACTAAGAAAGGCCTGGCTAGCTAGACAAGGCTGGGAGTGACAGTTATGGTTTTGCTGCTGCTTAGTTGAATGTATCGAAAGTCTTTAGCTTTTCTGGGCTTCAGTGTGTTGATCTGCACATGCACATGTTTATCTCAATTTGTAAATAATTTTCTAGCTTAAAAGTCTTGGAATCTCTAATTTTATTTGCCACGTTAGTACTATTGATCTTTTTTTTCCCTGGGAAAATTTTCTTTTCCATGTATCAAATCTTTTTTTTTTTTTTTTTTTTTTGTGGTAGTGGGGGTTGATCCCGGGGCCTCACGCCTGCATGCTTTGCAAGTGCTGGACCACTGAGCTGCACCCCCAGCCCTTTTATTTTTTTTCCTTACTTCCTGAGACAGGGTCTCACTAAGTTACACAGACTTCCTCTAGTCTCGAACTTGCAATCCTCCTGGCTCCGCCTCCCAAGCCGCTGGGATTACAGATGTGCGCCACCACGCCCAGCTCCTGTATCACATCTTTGTCTCTGTTATTTCCAAGAGAGCCAGTGATTATTCCTATGGAAATATGTTTTTGTAAATAGTGATTTTCTTTTTTCAGATGTGTTGTAAGTCTAAACTTACTTAAATTATTACAAAATAACTTAAAGTTCTTCATAAAAATTGGTTAATATAATATTTCATTTGTGTAATTTAAGTGAAATAGGAGTTCAGGTTGGTTTTAGGAGAGAGGAAGTACACTAAATAAATTCAGTGGAGTCATTTAAAAGGGTGTGTGTTTATAGTATTATAATCGCAGCATTTCTTCATGTCAGGTTAGCTTCCAAGTGTTGCTATAAGGATGTGTGCTATTTTCTAATGATTCTGACTGCTCCTATTTCAGGAACATTCACAGTTCAGTTTTATGATGGAGTAATCCGTTGTTTAAAAAGAATGCACATTAAAGCCATGCCTGAAGATGCTAAGGGGCAGGTAAGACTGTTAAGCATTCTAGATGCTCAAAGGGATATCTTCTTGAATGGTGACTGGTCAATATATATATATATATATACACATATATATGTATATTTAAGTGAACTAATTGTAGGATTATGTGCTGATAGCCCCAAATAGCAGCAAGAAAAAGAAGCTTAGAATGTAAAATAAATTATACACTTGATTTTTGCTTCTCTGGTTTAGACCTGCTAAAGTTATAGGTCACTAGTTTCTGTTCCAGGTGAAATCCCAGCATCCCCTAAGCTGGTGTTGTCCTATCGACCCAGCTGGATCGTGTAACCAGTCTATGGGAAGTGAGGTAAGTGCCTTTTTTTAAAAATTTTGTTTTGTTTTATCTGCTAGAGTATTATTTAGAAAGTTTATTTTTAATATGAAATTTTACATTGGTTTCTTATCTTCTTCTTTCTTTCTACAAACCATAGTCATTCATCTTCTTTAAAAGGCGCTTACCTGACACTCTGTAGGCTGTTTCAGGTAGGGCTATCTGACTCACATGATGGAAGCAGTGCATTCTATGCTTTCTCACTGCTCAAAGCAAGAATGAATGGTAAGCCCTGGGAGGAGAGTCTGGGATGGAGTTATAGCCATGATTACACTTGTTGATTATGTTTCTTGAAATACTGGAAGGAAAGGTGCCATTAGAAACTTAAAGTATTTTCTTTTATGTTCTGCTGTTATTTGGGATTTTCAGCACCTGGACCTACAATTAATTTTAAGAACTTGAAAGTAATCTATGAAAATGTTTAATATGGAAATATGCTACATATTTGTTCCATATTTTGCAGCAAAAAATATTACTCTAAAAATGTGTTGAAATCACCTGATCAGCTTCAGTTAGGTGCGAACATTTTATAGCCTGCAAATGTATACCACATTTAAGATAACTGTTTCTGAAGAAATCTTCTGAGACGTGTGATTATTTTAAATCACCTGGTGTTCAAAAGTTTAGGTATGAAATGATTAGCTAGCATAGTTACATAGGTATTAATATGTACATGCAGTTTAAAATGAAAATGGTTTTGACCAGGGAATTGCTTTGTGTCTTCCTTTGTATGCCTAAATAAAATGTCCTTTTGCACATTCGGTGGTGTGATTTCTTGGTTATGACATAGAAAGATTTGACTAAAATTTGGGGAACATTGTTTAGTACATATCTGTTTAATGTCTCATTATTATTATTCCTTTAAAGTTATGATTTTGTTATTCTAGTTAGTCACATTAATGAAATGGCATTAATATTGCTTTGAAGCTTCCTGATTTTCAAAGTGGGGCATTGAGCCAATTTGGTTTCTGGTAAAATTACAGAATATAGAAATTAGATTTGTTGAATGTTTTGGCTGTTTATTTTTGTAAATATTTTAGTCACACCATGATTTATGTTGACATTAAGATCAATGTGAAGATATAAAACTACAGGAAGGATATTTAGGTAGCAATATATTTCCTTTAATTTTGTTTTTTTCATAACCTTAATTATAAGCAGATTAAAATATAAAATTGATCTTATAAATTCCCAATTTATGACTTATTTTTATCTAGGAAATATGCTAAATCAGGTGACTGGGCAAGTGTAAGGCAATCTTACCCATTATTTTCCAGATTTTGAGTAACTTAAGAATTGTTTTATAAAGAATATAAAGTAAAAATTCTCTTGTTAAATTATCAAAGAATAATGCATCAAATAAATGCACTGTGGAAATGCAGTTCCCTGGGCTTTCTGTAGGACCTGTATAAAATGAGACCTTAATAACCATTTTACATATGTGAACTTCCAGATTCATTTTCTTAAGCTTAAATGAAAGCCTTCATGCTGTTGTTTGTGACTTTGAACTGGTTGGTTAATACTGGTCAGCCTCAAAAGTTAGCCTGCCCACCTTAAAGAGCTTTTAATATTGTTTTGGATAAGGTGTAAGCTACGGTCTTTCTTGCACTGTATTTGTAGATGTTTTAGTCCCTGGAGAAGAAGGCGTGATAGACAGGTTGGCTCCCCAAAGTCAGATCTTCTCTTTCCTATCCTCTCTTCCCACTTTTCTTCTTTTACATAATTTAGGGTGAAATGGTAGTGTTGACCCATAAGTTCCTAAAGCCTGACATTTTGTAGGATGAAAATTGATTCCTCCCTGTAATGAGATATCTTAATTCTTACCATTACTTCTGAACTCTCACTCTAATAAAAGCATAGCAGCTGTAATTACAGCATGAGAGACTGAGCCATTTAATTTAAATTTGGGGTCTTATAACAGGAGAAGAACTTTTTCTGTTCCATTTTTTTCTTCCCGAAGGTGTGCTAGTATAAGATTTACATTGATACACACTAAAGATTGGGTCATAAGATCTCTTAACTATTTACAACCCCATTTTTGCATATGTTGTCTTACGGGATTCTCATAGCAGATCTTTTCATATAAGTGTCATTGATATTTTTATTTACCAGCTGAGGAATTCAGAACTTAGAGAACTGATGCCCACTTTAAAATTTTACTTTACTGTTACATGCAGAGTGACTTCTAGAACCCACATCTGCTGATGCTAAACACAGTGCTCTTTTACTGCACTACTCTTTTTATGCTATTTACAGAGAACTTGGAATATGTCATTACTAATTCTAAGTCATGGAAAGATCACACATAGTTATTTTATTTTATTTTATTTTTTGTGGTACTGGGGGTTGAACCCAGGGCCTCATGCTTGCATGTTCTGCAAGTGCTGGACCACTGAGCTGCACCCTCAGCCCATTTTTTTTACCTTTTGAGACAGGGTCTCGCTAAGTTATGCAGACTGCCTCTGGTCTTGACCTTGCGATCCTCCTGCCTCCACCTCCCAAGCTGCTGGGATTACAGGCGTGCGCCACTCTGCCCAACCACACATAGTTAATTTTTAACAGTGAAGCTTCTCTATGTAAAAATTCATGAGAAAAACAATTGTGGGTAATTCTTTAATCACGAGACTGTCAGATTTCTCATGATTAACAAATCATACAATCAAGAAGCACTTTTTAAATACTTAGGTTTTGAAAGTTGCAGTGATTCTCTTTCTTCTGGTTGTCTCTTATTTGGAGATAGAAAACAACTTGAAATGGAAATGACTCATGATATTGTCCAATGTTGCTCTAAAAGCTGAAAACTTTCCCCACAATGTGGTACCTAGGATTAAATGTTCTGCTTTCAGTAAGTGTGTAAACATGGTCTCTGCTTCATGTAACACTTCTTTTTCTCATTATTTATGCTTGCTGTCCTCACTAGTTAAGTGTTAGTCTCAAGGCTGAACTTAGCCATAATGCTTTTAAATACCTCCTATTCAATTTGGGCCTTCTTTCATTCCCATTCCTGCACAATCTGACCTCTTCTTCTATGCTTTTGTTTAATGTTTGTCCTGTTGTATGGAAGGCCTGATTTCTCCTTTTTAGCTGCCTGTTACCCTGTCAATTTCCTACTTATGTTCTTAGTTCAACTCTTCTACCATTGTCTCTCAACCTTTCCACTAGTCTTTCTCTTCATTTAAAATTAATCTTTTCTCTTGCCCCATAGTATTTTGTTTATTCCTACAATGTATCTCCTGTCACAGTGTCCTATGGTTAATTTTGCTTGCTTGTAAATTCCTTATGGGCAGGACCAATCTGTCTTCTGACCTCTTGGCTCTTGAATATTTAGCATGGTACCTGGCTTATGAAGTAGAGAATTCAATAGGAAGTTGGTGAATAAACATGTTAGGTGCAATCACATGATGTTTTCAGTTCATTTCAATCATATCAGTCATGGGAGAGAGATATGTAGATTGTGCCTTTTTTTATTTTATTTTTTTCAGTACTTGGGGATTTAACCCAGGTCTTTGCATATACTTTGCAAGTGCTTTACCACTGAGCTGCACACCTAGCCCCTTTTTTATTATTTATTGATCATAGTGTTTCACTAAGTTACATAGACTGACTCTGGCCTCGAGCTTGCCATCCTCCTGCTTCTGCCTCCCAAGTCGCTGGGATTACAGGTGTGTGCCACCATACCTAGCCTGCTTGTTTATTTCTTATAACCTATATATCTTCAACATAGATTTTCAAGGCTGAACAATCACCAACCTGTATTGATTTTTGCTTAGTTTTGTTAATCACTGGTGTTTCTGTTTCCTAATGTAATCTATAAGCTCATTTGATGTGGTAAAATTGTTTTCATTTGCTTGCACTAGGTAATATGTATATTGGATAAAGCTAAATTGGTCTCTTGACAGCTTAGTGGCTTCAATAAAAGTAACTCTATAGACCCATTGCAAGTATTTGTTTAAAAACTTTTTCTTACTGTGAAATTAAAATACTAGTATTAACACCACTTTATACTTCTTTGCGGCATTCTATATATTTTTTACAATAAGAATGTTTGGTTAAAATGAAATGTAAGATTTATTTCACTACAAAAATTAACAAGAGGGAAATAAATATTTATACCTCAGAAGGATGGTAACTAACACACACACAGAGAACACTGGAGAGAGAGAAAGAAATCTGGAGGCTGGCAGTGTGTAGAACTTAAACCCTAAGATCCTGAGGTAGAATGCCATGTAGTAGGTTTTCCAAGTTATTTTAGACTTTGTCCTATAAAAATATATCAAAGGAATACTTGTTACATTGAATCTTTTCCTGTTTTATAGATGTTACAATCCAAATAACCCAATAGGTTATTGAATTTGGTAACCTATCTTGCTGATGATCTATTATGTAAATACAGTTAACTTGATTTTTATGTGTGTACATGTGAAAGTAACTTTGAAGATGCAATACATATTTTTTATTAGTGTAACTATATTTTGATTAATTTTTAATACTTCACATTTTGTGTTTTTCCTTTGGAGGACTGGATAGCTTTAGTCAAAGCAGCTGCTGCAGCTGCAGCCAAGAATAAAACAGGGACTAAACCTCGAACCAGCGCTAACAGCAATAAAGATAAAGATGAGAGGAAATGGTTTAAAGTACCTTCAAAGAAGGAAGAAACGACAACTTGTGTAGCCACAACAGATCCTGAGAAGAAGGAAGATCTGCCTACATCTAGTGAAACATTTGGTACAAAATACATTCTTATATTTTCTTTGCTTATGACACTGGCAAACTGAGATGGTGAATAAGTTGAATCCTTTGGCTCCATGTAATTTTGAACTTTTAATTATTAGACTTTTTCCCCCTAACATAATAAGGTGACTGACTTTTTTAAAAAAGTCATCTAAAAGATAGAGTTGAAGATTAAAGATTTAATATCAGTATTTGATATTAGATGTTGTCAATATTCTTCAATAGAAAAGAGTTGAAATTTTGATTTGCTGTAACTTTTTTTTTTTTTTTTGTAGTACTGAGGGGTTGAACCTGGCCTCGTGCATGCTAGGCAAGTGCCTCACCACTGAGCTGCAACCACAGCCCCTTTTTTATTTATGTATATTTTTTATTTTATTTTGAGAGAGGGTTTTGCTAAGTTATGTGGGCTGCCTTTGGCTTAAACTTGATATCCTCAGCCACCTGAATCGCAGAATTATAGGCATGTGCCTTAGTACCTTGTGATTTGTAACTTTTTTTGTGTGTGTGCTACTGGGGCTTGAACCCAGGGCCTCGCTTGCAGGCATTGCAAGTGCTGGACCACTGAGCTGCACCCTCGGCCCATTTTTTTGTTTGTTTTTGTTTTTGTTTTTGTTTTAATTTCAATTTCTTGAGACGGTCTTGCTAAAGTATGCAGACTACCTGTGGCCTTGAACTTGAGATCCTCCTGCCTCTGCCCCCTGAGTCATTGGGATTACAGGCGAGTGCCATCGCACCCAGTAGATTTGTAACTTTTTAATAGTAGGTTTTCATTTGCAAGTTTTTGTTTTGTTTGTGTTTTACTTTTAACTTTTTAAAAATGTTTCTGCATATATTTCAGTATATTAAATAGAAGAAACAGTTAAGTCATTCTCTTTCTGCTTTTCTATAGAATAACTTCTTAGTGGTCTTTTATCTCTGCTATACCAATCTGGAGGAATTTGTGTTGTTTAAAGTTGTAATCAAGTATTAGGCTAAAAAAAGTTGTGCAAAGCATTTTTACTATTTTACTATTTTTTAAAAATTAGTTTTTTAAGCTTTGGATTCTAGATAAACTCTCATATATGTGTTCTGTTAAAAGTAGGACTTCATGTAGAGAGCGTTCCAAAGATGGTCTTTCCACAGCCAGAGAGCACGTTATCAAACAAGAGGAAAAATAACCAAGGCAACTCGTTTCAGGCAAAGAGAGCACGACTTAACAAGATCACTGGTAAACTACAATGATTCTTTTTGGGGGGACTGGAGGGTTTCATGTTAGAATAGTTTAGCTTTAATAAAGTAAAATGCATCTTTCACTTCAGTGTAAAGAACTGGTTATAAGAAAGACAGTTGCTTTCTGGGTTCTTCAAAGTAAACATCTTTTAACACTGTCAGCATTGTCTGTTGTAAAATGTGAAAATTAGCATATATTTTCTACCTACCTCACAGGGATGTTGTGGGGATTAAACTCAAATGACACAGAATTCCATAGTTTTTAAATCATTGGTGGTATGAATAGTTTCTGTAAGAAATGGATCATCTCCTTTTATCAACCTATGGTGACATAGTTTCTGAGGTTTTAAATATTTTATATAAACATTCCTACACTTGACCAGGCTTCCTTAAGGATGGAACTGTGTATGGTAAAAAGATGGATGTCCGAATTAAATTCACTTCCTGAATCATTTGTTAATTCTTAATGTTAAAGTACTTCTGTTCCCCTCCACACACTCTTATCTCTAGATTGATCTGTAGAATCTGGGCTTATTTCCATGTGCTTTCTTTCAATGTAAGATGCGATAGTGCTGTGAAAACACAGCGCTACTCTGTGTTAGTGTTCCTACTCTGTAATAGTGGGCTGGGATTTAGCTCAGTGGGTAGAGCGCTGCGCTGCAGTCTCTGAGGCCCCGAGTTCAATTCCCAGCACCGCAAAAATGGGAGAAGGGCCTGGCAATCCACTCCCAAGGCAGTCCAGAAGCACTCAGCCATTGAAAACCCTATGAGGGTCGCTATGAGTCGGATACCGACTCGACGGCACCTAACAACAACTCTGGTTAGTGTTCATAGACGGAAATCAGTGTGTTAAGGTTTAGGACCAATCATACCAGGATGTCATTTCCAAGTCCTATTAAGTTTAAGGTTTCTAATCTTAAGAAATTGTGAATAAATTTTATCTTTCTAAGTATATGTTAAAGGGGAGTTTATGGTGATTCAGTTATAAATACTTTTTAAAGATAGAGTGGTTTTTAGCACTTTTTGCCTAATAAAGCTATATAAACTTCTGTTGACATTTATTTAAATACTTTGAAGAAGCTTAGTTTCAATGTCAGATGTAGCAATAAGCATAAATTACGTTTTGGCCATTTTCTGAAGAGAGGAAGCCCACTGAAAGATGACTTTGGACCAGAGAGTTCTTTAGAACCGCTCTTTTATTATAAGTGTTTATCTAAGTGATTATAATTTCTTTCAACAGGTGAGACTATTCAGCCTCTTTTTATTTATATTATTTTCATGCCTTTCTCTGATAAAGGATATATTTCAACATCATTGCACCCATTAAACCTTTTCTTTAGAAACTCTTAGCCTTGGAGAAAGCCAGAATGTTCTCTAACTGACCTGATGGCAGCTTGTGACTTCAGTTTGGCTTAAAAAATGGAACCCATTGTTACATGCAGGGTACAAGTGGAGTAGTCCATCTAACTCCCATGATACAAAGATTGAAACAGCACTCTTGGGAAGAATCGAGATCAGCGAAGATGGAGGTGGCACTGCCATGATACAACTGTCTGCTTCCAACATCATGTTTCTTTCCTTCAGTCATAATAACCCACTTTCAGTTTCAGTCAATATACTTTTACTTGTGCCTGCTCCCACATGTTTACTGGGAGATTCAACTCAACATTTAAAGAAATAACAAAACAAAAAGAAAACAGCTGTGTCCACAGTGATGCATTATCTCTGCGTGCCTTGGAAAGAACAGTTATGGGGGGAAAAAACATTTTACCATGTGCCTCAAGTTATTATCCTCGTTGCTTAGTAACACCCTGAGCCTTCTGTGGAGGGACTTTCTCTTCACTTTTCCTTGGGAATCTTAAATGTGATGGTTTGGCAGCAGCAGCAAAGCTTAAGATCTTATGAATGTGAAACCAGTATAGTCTTTTTCCCTTGATTTACTCAGAAGATTTAAGTGTGTTATAATCCTTTTAGTAACTCATCTGTTTGCATCTGTTTTTGATATGTTACAACTATTTGATGCCAAAAGACAATAGATACTGTAAAATTATCTTGAGTGGTTGAAACCTAGACTTGCCTCTGTACAATAAATTTTATTTGTGGTCCATGAGAAGAAATGAAAACTAATATAAAATAGGTACTTTTTGTTGGAATTGTGGTCTATTTTAAATTTATCTAGCTCACGTATGTGTGCCTTTTAGTCCCTTGGTTACTGAGAGGAATGGGGCCAGGATATTGCAGATTGCCCTGATGTGCTTCTCTCTACTCCGGTCTACTCTGAAATAGTTATAGTTAAAGATTGGACCAGCCACTGGATGAGTTTAATTATGTATTTATTGGCTCTTTCTGTTCCCTTCCTTACATATGTGTTATATATCTGACAATGATTCGATACCTGCTTTCTGTATAGAGAATGATCTAAGAACAGCTTTTTTCAAAGGTTCCAAATAGGTAGACATTGAAAATGTTGTTGTACTGTGTGTGTGTGTGTGTGTGTGTGTGTGTGTGTGTGTGTGTGTGTGTGTGTGTGTTTTCTTCCAGGGTCTTATTTTTCATGTTGTTGATAATTTATAAGCATATTGATTTAAAATAGATATTTTTACACAAAATGTTGGGAGTCCATATCTTTGGGAAAATGTTACAAGCAAACTTAATTTTAGTACATTTAAAAATAGAAATTGTCCATGGGGTAAAAGTGGAAAAAATAACAGTATATAGTCCGGTCTTAGCATTCCTAGAATTCTGCTGATTTAGATGTGTTTGTACAGTTTATGGAATCTCTTAAATAATTTTGAGAATTCCAAGGTTTAAATTCTTATTGACAACAATATCCAGGATATTTGATTCTTGTTCCTAACAGCAATAGTGTTTTAAAATCCCTGGGTAAAACATTGACCAAGAGCGTAAGCAGTTTGCTCTTTGAGTTCTCCCCTTTGTGTTCCAGGAAGCTCTGGCCTCCACTCAGGTTATTTCTGTGGGCAGAGAGAGACTGACAGTGCATTTCTTCAGTGAAGTAGGGGATTAGAAAGTTCTGACTTTGCTTGCTGGTAGGACTTTGACTATTTGATACTCATCTACACAGTGTTTAATTTCATGAAGCTGCACAGTGAATCCTTTTAGAATATTCTTCTGAAAGATGCCCTGTGGTAGTAGACTGATAAGTATTTGCTAATAATTAAAATAAATTTCATTTGCACCTATTTTTTTTCAATTACTTCTCATTTTCTTTGGATGTTACATTTCTTCTTAGAATGTTAGCAGGTGATGATAACAGATTTTGGACTACCACTCTAGGCAGAAGTCAAGTCCTTTCTTCAAATACCTGTTTTATTATTTGTCCCATTTTGTGTATATTTAATATAATGTTATTATGCACATAAAGCATAAAAAATTTTAGTGTTGGTACTTGAAGCTTTTTAATTCACTAGATACCAAGTATTATATTTTTAAATCTAATCTTAAGTAGCTTTTCTTAAATCCCCCATTAATTTCTATAAGCACGTTACAAGATTTTGTTTTTGTTTTCCAAGCCATTAAATGGAATGGCTTTTAATTAAATCAGTTGATAATACCCTAATGTAAGTTAATAAGATTATGGTGGAATTATTTGGTTTCTTATAAAACTTACAGTACCTTGTTTTTAATTGTGTGGTTTGTGATTCATTCTATCTGTTGATGAGTGTTAAAAACTTTCTAGCACCCATATGAAAGGAATCAAAAGATACAAGTATTTAATATATTGAATAACAAATATTTGTCCTGTTTGAATAGCCGATCAAAATAAAACCTCTGCTTCTTGGCAAAAGAAGAACTTGATTCTAATGATTTTTTCTTTTTTTTATTTCAGTAGTCCTTTGATTCTCAAGATTATTAGCTGGAGAAGAAAAAACTTAGCACATGTGACCTTAAATGTTAAAGAAATATTCCATGCTACATCTTTTTACTTATATAAAAATATATTCAGAATATAATTAGGATTGAATTTATGGTTTAAAGACTTTTTTGTATGCCATTTTCCTCCCATTTAAGTTTAGACTTTAAGGGGTGTGAGATAAAAACAAACTCTGTGAACTGTTACCTCACACTGGGCCAAATGCCAGTTTAATACCACTTACTGATATGTCAAAGTCGCCGTTTTTTGTTTTGGTTTCTTATGTGCTGGTGAAAATTATTGTTTTCTTAACTGCACGTATTCTATCGTATGTTACAATCTGATATTCAGTTTTCCAGTAAAGGAAAGGTTCCTTTTGCCTAATGTAACATTTGGCTTTAATACTTCTTTAAGAATATAATTTTAATATGTGAATTCCCACCTAGATTAGTTAACATCTTTTGAGTAGTAATTTGATAAAGTCAAGACCCCTTGCCTTGTGGGTAGCTTTGTTATGTGTTAATTGAGGCATCTTTTTTTCTCCTGTGAAATAATATTGTAGACAGTTTTAGTAATAAAGGTGGTATAATTGCTATGGTAAGTTTACTATTGTGTTTTTCGGTTGTTAAACATGCTTCTTTGAAGCAAAGGTTTTGCATGACCAAATGATTTTTGGTGGCCTTTTATAAGCAAAGTAGCCATAAATAAAATCAAATGCTTGTCACTTACAAGCCTTATAAACCCAACTTCGTCAAAGTTACTGACAGATTGAGCAAAGAATTTTGACAAAGTAAATGCCATTTAATTTATTAATTAAAGCTGAGTTTGGTGTTTTGTGAAATTAATTATATATATTTGAAATAAAATATTCTGTCTTCTAAAATTGACAACTGGTGTAATATATGTTAGAGAAAACTGGAATTTTCAATGACTTTCAGTATTTTTCATGTGTAGTAGGAAGCTATAAATTCAGATATTCTAGGAAGGGTCCATACTTTTTCCCCCCAAACATAAAAATAATCCATTAATAGTTTTTAAACTTTTTGTCAGGCTCTGTGACACAACTGAGCATATCGATGAGCACAGGTGATCTAATCAATCTTGCGCTATACTTTGAAACCATGGAATTTTAAACTTTTACAGAGTAAATGTGTCAGTGTTTAAGACTTGTAAAAGTAGTATTTTTTTAAAAACCCACACAATGACACAAACAACTCTCAAGTTCTGAGTTAGTTCCGTGACTTACTATTAAGGGTGTTTGTAGTTTTGAGAAGTGAACATTTGAAAATACTTACTTTCTGTATATTAAAAAGTATGGGAGATTTGAAAGGCTAATATTTTGAGACATTAATTAGGGTGAAAGCAATATTTTTTCTAATAAACCATTTCTGTACAATTTCTCTCAAGGTTTGTTGGCATCCAAAGCTGTTGGGGTTGATGGTGCTGAAAAAAAAGAAGACTACAATGAAACAGCTCCATTGCTGGAGCAGGTATGAAATGGTAGCATTTGATTTTTTTCAAGGTTCCCACTGGAATGATGACGGAGCTGTAGTGTCCACGTAATTGAAATTGCCTTTTGATCAGATATGGGAATAGGAAGCTAATCATTGATGATATATTTTTAACTTTGCCTACTCCAAGGTATACAGCTAAACTACAGACTTCATTAGCATTTGTTTCCAATAGACTGACATTAAAGCCTTTGTCTCCAAAAATCCAAGGACTGGAGACAGGCATCCCAGGGTATAAGCTTCCAACTGGATCACTTTTCACTAGATTATAAAAAGACCCTTACACAAATACTTTTCATTTGTGAGTTAAAACAGGGTTTTTTGACATTGAATAAAGCTTCTTTTGTAAGAAGTTTCTTTTATATTGTAATAATTGGTGGTGTTAGACTATGTGTTTTATGAATTGATCAATGAGCCATACATTTTTGCTAGGATGTATATATTTTAGTAACTATGATTAAAAAGAGAATTTAAGAAGCTATTAAGGGTCTGTCTTTAAACCACCTAATAGAGGAGTTTAAAAGTGAAGGTTGCAGTTGCTAGATTTTGCCTTGGCCACCTTCGGATTCCCACAATACCTGTATATAATGAACTGTGCATGCTTTTACATTCTCTAAGGGCTTATCTTCTTAGGCACTGTAAGACTATAAGAATACAGTAATAGCCATAACTGGATTTCCTTGGTTCTCCTGTTTTAAAAATCTGAGCCTTAATGTAGTTTTAATATATCCTTTTTGTATTATTTTAATTTTCTTTATTAGTAGCCTAATAAAGAAGCCTTTAAAATGAGTATCTTCTGCTCTTCTCTATATGCGTTTTAAAGGACAGTCCAAATTTAATTGATATTGTATTGAGTTTTTCAGTGTTACTTTAGACTTGATAACAGTGCGTTGTTTGGTGCCTCCATTAATGTTGTATTAAATCAATGGACTTTTAAATTGATTAATATGTCAATGACTCATACTTTCTGATTTTCTGTGATCATCAAACGGTTCTCTGCCGTTATTGTCAGTTTACCAACCAAATTTTGAGCAACTTTTTTTAAACTGTGTATTATTAAATTCACCGTCCCAGATATAACAATATTTTGTACTTTCACCACTGCTATGATATTCTCAGAGTGCAATATATCAGGGACTTGGGTAATAAAATGTTTCTGGAAAATTCATTACAATGTCAATCTTGAATTACGCACAATCCTGTGAGGTGAATGTGATTGTGAAAGTTACTTATATGTGAAAGTTAGCATAGAGAACAGTACCCATTTCAGACAAATTGAGTTAAGAAAAGAAAATGGAGCAACTCGGCTGTTTGTATTTGCATAACTAAAAAAAAATGAAGAGTCCTTGCCAGTTTTGTAACAGAGACCAATATCATTAATGAAAACTATGTAAATTATTCTAGATTTTAAGGAACAGCATACCGTTCCCTCTTTTTTTAATCTGTCATCCAGGTTGATTTCTATGTGAAAATGTTTGTAACCAAATTTTTAATACTTATGCTACATATTAGTCCTGCTTCAGAATGAAAAGGCCGAGTTATAAAGCTCTTAATTACATTTCAGTTGGTATCAACAGTAGACCTAAAACAAAGTATTGTTACTAACTTCTGTTATCCTAATGAGTTAAAATGTCACTCATGACATAAATTGATAATATGCCGATAGCCTTTTAAAACTTACTGTGCTAATGGATTTATTTATATTTTTAAAAGATTCAAACTGTGGTCTTGAACCCTTCTCAGATTATTAATTATAGATTATTGTATTAGGGAATTGTCATGTCATATTTACTTTTGGATAAAACCTGCATTCGATGCATAATAATTCAGTAAGTTTTTTAAAATGTTAATTTGTCCTTGTTTAGAAGTTAAGCACCTTATCAAGATATTAATTTAACTTTTAAAATCTTGTTTTATAACTTTGTAACTCAAGAGTAATGGATGCTGTAGTGATGTCTTTCACATATGTGAAGATGAACAATAAACTGTTTATTTACAAGTAATGGCTCTAATTACTTTTCTGGCAACACCTGTGATGATAAGCCTAGGAATACTTTCCCAATGACTAATCCCACTTATACACATGTATAATGAGTAGCTTCAAGAATAGAAATGATGAGAATTGAATGAATGAGACACTTGACACCAGTCCTTTTATGTAATATGTCCAGCATGCCATCTGTAGAGCATTCAACAGTGCCCTACTGAAGACCAGAAGTTGAGTGCTTTTTAATTTAGTGAGAACAGAATTATTTATTTACTTATTTAGCTTCCAGACAGTGATCTCATATTCCAGAGAACTGCAGACTGCAATTCGATGATCATCCTTTAAAAAAAGTATGGAAATAAAAAGTTCCTTGGAGACAAGCATGTTGTTCATCATGCTAGCAATTTGACTTTCTACAGTGGCTTATACTATAGATTTTTTAAAAATGTGTATCATATATTTTGCTTTCAGAAATGTGTATCAGAAAGACACAGCATAGGCATTTCAGCATGATAGATTGCCACCCCATCCAATGTGGCTATCTTGTGTTGTCTTTGAACAGTAGACACATTCACACATTTTTTACATATGTAGGGAATTTTACTGCCAAGTGAATATAAATATTCTTTATGAAAGAACTGACAGAGTTCTAATTTTTTTTTAAAAGTATCAGTTGGCAGGAAGAAGGTAAAAACTCTCATCTAAAAATGCGACGTATTTTGTTTTTAAATCCAATGTTTTAACTTACACTTTATCTCTTTGGTTTTTTTTTTTGTTGTTGTTGTTATTGCTTGTTTTGTATTGTTTTTTAGTCTTTTAACTCTCTATTGCTGGTGGCTCTGATTTCATGACGCGTTATGCTTATGAAACTCTAGCTTTCAGCACTAAAATGAGTTAAAGATAATGTTTTGTTAATTTGGTCATTGTTTTCCTGTTGAGATCTTTCTTTAAAGGGAAATTGTCTATTTAGACTGCCACATTCAGTTTAATAAAAGAAATTTTAAAAAATATCTGAAAGTCAAAAGTTTAAATATATTCTCCTACTACCATAAAACATGAAAATGCTGTTTATTTACTATTATTCATGTCATTGGCAATTGCATTTCCAGATGAGGTATATTTCATTATAATACTTAAAATATTTGTCCAGTAAGATAATAGTATACTCTGAGAATGTGATGAATAATATATTGAAAAATTTTAGATTAAAAGTCGACAGTATCCCTTTAAAGACAGCCAATTCAACTTTTAGTTGATAATTTGTGGGGTTCTTTTTGGTTTTTCATTTGTAATAGAAATGTTATATGTTGCTTAACAATGTTTTTGGATACTAAAGTTGCTTAACAGTCAAAAATAGAATACAAGAACAAAAATGAAGAAACCAAAATAAAAATATCAATTTTTTATTATTTATTCAGGCGATTTCACCTAAACCTCAAAGTCAGAAAAAAAATGAAGCTGACATTAGCAGTTCTGCCAACACTCAGAAACCTGCACTGTTATCCTCAACTTTGTCTTCAGGGAAGGCTCGCAGCAAGAAATGCAAACATGAATCTGGAGATTCTTCTGGGTGTATAAAACCCCCTAAATCACCACTTTCCCCAGAATTAATACAAGTCGAGGATTTGACGCTTGTATCTCAGCTTTCTTCTTCAATGATAAATAAAACTAGTGAGCACAGATTTTTAAAAAATAGTTACTTATCCTATAAGATACATTAAAAACAATTTGATTGTAGTTATATTGTATTTTTATGAAGTTGCTGTTTAAAAACTCAAACTGAAGTGGATATTATAGGGAAGGCTTAAAACTTTCAGGGGCAAAAATCATAGCCATTTCTTACTGATTTGTTCAGAGACTACTGCTGCTTGAGAAACCTTACCATTTAGCAACACAAATTCCCCTCTAGTTGGACTCTCCTCAAATAATAATCCTATTTCAATGAGAGGCCTGATTCATTACAGAAAAACAAACAAACAAAAAACCCTCAAAACAGATACAGAAAGACTCATGGTAGACATTTTTATTTAAATCATTACTGTTATTCCTACTGATATTGCCACTTGTTCGTAACCCTCTGCAATCCATTTTATTTATTCTTTCTGTAATGTTTACAATGAAGACGTGAGTTCAGTCCAATTCTTAATGAAAGGAGAATACCTCCATGATTATAAAGATTTTAATGTTTCAGCACTAATCTTTCAAATGCTTATTTAGTCTTTTTGAAAATAGCCTTCCAACATGGGGTCGGATATATATAAGACAAGATTTATATTGACCCTGAGCTTCTCTTATTAGTTTAGTATTCCAAGGCACACACATGAAAAGTAGTTACCTAGAAAATCACTGGGTAAATGACACTTTTCTTTTTTCCTTTATACCACAAATGAATTAGTAATATCACTAAGCGCACATGACACATTTTCTTATGAGCTATTCCATATTGTGTCTTCTAGAATAAAGATGCTAGCATTCAGAAGACTTTACAAACCATACTAATCTCTTTTCCATTCAGTTGCCATATTTGCTACTTAATCATATTTTTCAATTTTTGATCAGGAGTTTTTATTTTGTTCTTTCAAATGGATAGAAAGGAAGACAACACACAGTTGTTTCTTCACAAACTATTTCATTATGGCATTTATTATGAGATAATGTCAGTTGTACTCACTAGAATGTCATATAACATTGGTAAGGATTTTATTTTTGTAGCAGTTTGATATCTTTGTATTACAGCTACAGTGTTATAGGTTGAATTTTATTTTTACCCATCATAACCAGATCTTTTTCGTTTTGTCTGAAAATTACCCAAATACATAAAGCACCAACTTCTTCAGACCACTCATTTTTTTTTCTAAATTAACATGAAAGTATTGGCCTGTGTAATCTTACCTGTTGCAAATAGTCAAGCAGATTTATAAGCCAAAATAATCACAAAGTTAAAAAAAAAAAAAGATTTCCAGACATGTATATTACGTTAGAAGATGCTTTAATGAGTCACTAAGTTGTTAAAAAAATACTTAGCAGGGTAAGAATAGTGTCACATTCTTTTTAAAATCCTGTTTCCCCATAGGAAGTACACTAGTTTGTTTGTATTCAATTTTTTTGAATGAATCAGGCCCTGACATATTTATAAAAATTCCATTTTGGGGAATGAGGATCGTATACGATTATTTACATTAGTTTTACTTTGGCAAGTAAAGCACTAACTATAAAAACTATAAAGAGTTCTGTCATCTATGCCCCTGCCTTTTTATTTCCTTAAGAGTGTCTAGGTTTGTAATGTAGCAAAAGGGATATATCTATATCTATATATTTCTTTATCTTTGGCTATGAAGGGTCTACTTTCCCAAAGGAAAAATGGCAATTTACACAATGACCTGGCATTAGAGAATTAACTATAGTCTGTCACTTGGGGCAGCTCCTTGAAATTGATGTTCCATGTTTTCTTTTAGTGCTAGTAGGTTTTAGATTTTAGAATTTTTGATTAATTCCTTTTGTGACAAGTGCACAGTTTTTACCTTTGATTACTTTCGGAACATGCCATTCCTTGTGGATATCTTATGACAACATCAGAGATCAGAATGAGCCATTTTTTCCGTTTATCTCTTTAAATATTTTAAGATGATCCTGGTATGTATCTGCTTCGTGAACATTGAGGATCTTTTTCTAGGTCCTTCACAGCCTGTGAATCCCCCTAGACCTTGCAAGCATAGTGAGCGGAGAAGAAGATCTCAGCGGTTAGCCACCACACCCATGCCTGATGGTTCTGTAGAAAAGGTTTCTTCTCCCTCTCCAGCCACTGATGGGAAAATGTTCTCTATCAGTTCTCAGAGTCAGCAAGAGTCTTCAATACCAGAGGGTAATGTATATTGATTTCCTATAGAACCAAACATGAAGATAAAGAAAAAAACTAAGAGATAAAAATGATTAGAACGTTAAGAAATTTCTGCTTTTCTTTTTACATCTTTTGGACTTAGATGTGCTTCATTTATTCTAGAAATGTTTATCGAGTGCTGCCTTTGTGCCAAGTGCTGCTTAACTTACATACCATTGCGCCACATTGATAAGAACTGGGCCAGTTTGTCTATGTTAATACTGTGTTACATTCTTTATTTTGTGTAGTGCCTGATGTTGCACATGTGCCACTTGAGAAGCTGGGACCCTGTCTCCCTCTTGATTTAAGTCGTGGTTCAGAAGTTACAGTACCACTAGCCCCAGATTCTTCTTACCATAATGAATGTTCCAGGGCAGGAAAGGAAGATACACAGATACTTGCAAATCCATCCTCCAAAGTAGTGACTGATGGAAGAGGAGCTCCAGCAGTAGCAGGTAAAGGCTCATGTAAGAAGTAGCTAGGCTTGCTGTTACTGATTCATGTATAATCCCTTTCTGCAAATCCTTTTAAGTCACATTTATGGGAGGTAGAATTTCTCTATTTTAAGGTTCTTTTGTATGACCATTTTCCTTATTTAAATATAAGTCTTACCACTTCAGTCTTCTTTCTTATATGCTTATTTCTACTAAACAGAAGTTATTAGAACTAGATGTAATTACAGGAATTCTTAGTTTTGAAACCAGAAAATACTTAATTGGACTAATTCTTAGGTTTAAAGACTTTAATAGAATTTGATTAAGAAGTAGTTAGATTACATTTAACTATATAACTATGTTAATTATAATTCCATATTTTGGGGCAGAATTTCCTAATGGAATGTTGTTTGTTCTAAACATATTCAGGGTGTCTTAATATGTAAGATCAGCCATGCTTACATTTTTAGGATAATTTTATTATTTGGTAATATGAAAGCATTTGGAAGTATTTTCCCATATATGATTGAATCATCATATATAGAAGTTTTATAAATTATAACTACATCAAAACGGTATGTATAATTTTAAAAAGGCAAATACTAGCCAGGGGTGTTGGCACAGACTTGTAATCCTGGCCACTGGGAAGGCAGAATGATAAGGCAGCCTGCATAATTTAGTGAGCCCCAGTATCTATCTATCTATCTATCTATCTATCTATCTATCTATCTGTGTGTGTGTGTGTGTGTGTGTGTGTGTGTGTGTGTGTAACTAAGGATTCAGCTCAGTAGTAGATCACTTGCAAAGTATGCACAAGACCCTGAGTTCAGACCCACAGTATTGAAACAAAGATGCAGATACTAGTTGCAAGTGCTTTCCTAGTAAACTAGTTGGCTGGGTAAAGGGGATCTGAATTAAGTCATTTCTTTTCATTCTTTTTCCTTTTCTTTCTTTTTTTCTCCCTCTCTCTCTCTCTCTCTCTCTCTCTGTCTTTTTTTTTTTTTTTTTTTTTTGTGGTACTTGGGTATTGTACCCAGAGCCTTGCACATACCTTGCCAAGTGCTGTACCACAGGTCCACGCCCCCAAGCCACCTTTTTATTTTTATTTTTAAATTTCAATCAGGGTCTGGCTTAGTTACACAGGCTGCCTCTAGCGTTGAGCTCATGATCCTCCTGCTTCAGCCTCTTGAGTCAGTGGGGTTATGGATGTGTGCCACTGTGGTCTGGCTGCTTGAGTCCTTGCTGAAATGGAGAAAAACATAAAGCAGCCAAATACATTAGTGATAATTGTATTTAACAACATTTTCCATGAAACTCATACTTTATTAGCTCCTTGTTGTTATTTATTGTTAGGTGCTGCAGAGTCATGTCCGACTCATAGCGACACTTGTAGGGTTTTCAGTGGCTGATTGTTTTTGGGATTGCTTTGGAAATGGATTGCCATGTTCTCCCATTTTTGCAGTGCTGGGCATCGAACTCGGGACCTCAAAAACTGCAGAGTGGTGCTCTACCAACTGAGCTAAATCCCAGGCCCCTTATTAGCTCCTTAGATGAAGCGTAAAGTGGAGCTTAGTCATTTTTTTTCGTTGTAGTATATAATAGAGTAAAATGACAGAGGTAACAAGTACATACGCTTATTTTTAGTCTACTGCTGTTAACTTCTTATTCCTTCTTTCAAAGTAAAAATGTTAATACTACTAAATACACACTTACCTTCAATCCCATTTTATCTCTAAAGGTTGAAGTTAATTTACATATGATAGTATTTCCTTGTTTAAAAAGACATGTACATCTGAAGATTTGTGGGTTTTGAAATATTTCTTGCAGTTTCTCAAATCTGATCCTTTATCTTTGGATACTTTTTCTAAGAAATTTACTTTAGTTTAACTTTATTACATTTTCTTGCCTTTTCCCCACAAGATTTCTAAATTATCAGTGGCCTTTTGGGATATTTTTTCTGATGAAGGCCTTATGTGGCTCTTTAACAATCTGGAATTTGTTACTCTACTGAATATATGAACAATATATTGAAGTTTTAATAGTATATACCCATTAGGAAAGTTATTTTTAGATATACACATGAAAATATTTATATTTCCTTGAGACATGTTCAGATAATAGTAATAGGAATAAAATACATATCAATATTAAGTAGATATATCATCGCAAAGGGTGCTATATTAGCCAGATTATATATCCTAAAATGTCAAAGTATTGATTGTGCACAGAAATCCTTGATCCAGCTAATTTTGCTTTTAACCAGAGTATTAACTTAGATGGTTTCTACCACTCCCAAATTTCTAGCATATTTATAGAGATATGAGTGGCTGCCTTGGGGAGGAAGTGTTTCTTGTTATTTATAATGATTGAAATGTCTTAGGGTAAAGAGAAGTTGCAACAATCTCCTTTCTCTTTTTAAATATTATCAGTAACTATTTGAGAAAATAGTTACTGAGAGAAATGAAAGAAAGAGTAGTTGGGATTTATCATATGATGCATTTGTAGATCTGTTCTTAGAAGAATGAGGCTCCTCTGGGCATGGTACGTGAGCTGAGTAATAGACTGGTTGGCAGTGTTAATTGTTTATATCAAGCAAATGCATGGCTCTAAATGTTATTGAAAGTTGGTGCATTAGAGGAATGTGCACAGTTTTGGAATGGGAGAGGTGAGATTTTAATTTGTGTCTCTGACCCCTTTTAACTTAAAAAAGATCGGGGAAAATGATGGAATTGAGGTCATATTCTAAGTGGATACCTTTTGATTAAAACCTTGTTAGCTTGTTTTCAAGTGCCTTGAAATCCCAAGGGGTCTGCATGCTTTTCTCTCTTGCTCTGTCTACACTGTTTTGTAGTATTTTCGGACTTCTGTCTGCCCCTTAAGTTGTGTAGAGTCAGAGTGTGAGGGTTTTATGTTGTTGCTTTTGTTTGTTCTTTATTTGTGTGTTCATGCATGCACATTTGGCTAGTTGGTGTTCGTCTTAATTATAAAAGTGGCTGGGCACAGTGGCTCACACCTGTAATCCCAGTGACTCAAGAGGTGGCGGCAGGAGGATCCCAATTTCCAGGCAGAGGCAACCTGTGTAACTTAGGAAGACCCTGTCTCAAGATGAAAAATAAAAAAGGGGCTTGGGGGTACAGCTCAGTGCTATAACACTTGCAAAGTATGTGCAAGGCCCTGGGTTCAGCTTCCTAGGACTGCAAAAAAAAAAAAAAAAAAAAAATTGGAAAGTAAATTTTGCTACTATTAAATTTTAAAACTTCTTTTTAAATTTTTTTGTCATAATAGAACTTTAATGAAGATTAATATATACATAAAATAATAAATTTTAATAGACATTTTCTCTTGCTCACTAAATTAGATGATTGCTTCAAAAATTTCTGTTACTATGCATAAAATCATATGGAGGAAATAGTTTACAAGACATGTAAAATAAGGGAAACATGTAAAATGAAAATAATAACAAAATGCTAGAAACACTTTGACTAGCAAAGGGATGTGAAGATTTGGAAGGTGGGATGGGGAGGAGAAATAATGTAAAGGGATAAAAGGGGAGAGGACAATTTCAATGTAAACGATGCAACTTCAGGAGTACATGGGAAAAATAGGGGAATGTAACTCAAATATGCGTACAAGTTTTACCACATATTAGTCAAAAGGCTACATAAACTTTGTAGATTGATGAAACCAAAAGTGAGGTTGCACAATGGAAAAAGCAAATGCTGTTTTACTCCACCAGCATTTACCAATAAAGGAAAGAAAGAGATCCTTGTCAAACTCAGTATCAAATCAGAGACTCTGAGTCTGAAAGTGCCAA